>JAOEHI010001212.1:0-12886 GCA_025447815.1 Percopsis transmontana
TTGTATTTTGCTGTTGTGATAATGGAATTTCCCCACAAGGAGAAGCTCACATAATTTAATGTGATGTAATATAATCGAATTTAAGCCCCATCTAAATTTAATTTGACCGCTAACCTGCCGCATGCACTTTTTACCGTGCACACGTATTGGCCACAAAGCACACTCTGGTCACCCGCGCCAAAAGTGAATCTCTCTCCCAGAGGGCAAGGCAGTCCATTGGCTGCTAGCATGCCCCTTAATGGATCCATTACAGCTGACCCTCTTCTCCACGGCAAACCCGCTTTCCTGGTGGGAATGATCCCCCTCCCTTTCTCAGGGTACTCCTCTGCCTCAAGTGGATGTTCTATCCAGGCCAGGTGGTTGGTGGGTAAATCCACTTTGAATACACAAGGAAGTGATGGAGGTTTTAGCAACCTGCAAAAAAAAACCCTGGCCATAGAACACACTGTAGTGTTTTTGTTTATTATTTAGTTTAGTATTTCAAAACACATCTTGGACAGTTTATTTTAATGTATCATAATGTAGTACTGTGAAAACATTCCGTTTCAATCGGTGTGGCACTTTTTCTTTGACGTGACCTGACTTGATTGGCTATAGGAGTGGGAGTGGAAGGACAGATCAGAGACGATTGGTTACAATCCAGAAATGATGTCACACCCGGGGCAAAATCGGAGTAATTTGGTCTAAATTACAAGTTAGACAGATTTCAAAAACGAGTCCAGCCCTTTCGGGTCCAACTGACAATTTTTTGACAGGGGACCCTTTAACTCCAATGCCCAACGCTCACTACTCCTTTAATGTCCTCGGGTTGTTTCCTAGGTTTTGGTTTAGATCTGTAGGAAAAGTTGCTTCCTGACACTCTAGAGAATCACGTTTTACTGTGTCTCCTTCAAGCTGGCAGGAACTGTAGCCCTCTCCAGGGGCCGGTTTTTCATTGTCTCAAACCAAGTGGAGTGGGAGTAATTTGTTGGATCCAATTACCAATATTAATGGCTGAATGTGTTTTTTTCCTTGATTCCACACTCACTCTCCGCCTCTCTCGCCTCTTTCTTGGGAGATGTTTTTGCAAGTTTTCGTTATTGATTTGAATTAAGGAGCTCAAATGGATTTTGAGCCCCGCGTAAATTTGAGGGAACCACAAGCCTTGAAATGAGTTTGAAGATGCCAGCAAAGCTGCTATTTAGGATGGATTACATTTTAAGATCATCGGCTTCGCTGAAGCATGCGTGAACTTGTGCCATTTGAGTCTGTGTGTGTGTATGTGGTTGAGTTTTTGTTTCCGTAAGAGTGTGTGTGCGTGTGTGTGTATGTGCTTATTACGTGTGTCTGTTGTGTCTAATTCTGTCCTTTAAAGGGATAATTATGTCCGTTTTTGGTTGGCATCTAATTTTTCTATATTACACTAATCTGGTCTGTCACCAAATCTCACCTAAAGATTTTAATTTGAAAAGGACCGAAGTAAGACTTGGTGATTTTTGTAGTATTAGACTATTCTGCACTGCCAAAATACAGCCGGGTACAAATAAAATAAAATAATATTGCGAGCCAATCGGTAGGATGAGGAAAGATGAGGGCCAAATGGAAAATAGACAGAATTATCTTTTTTTTATTATTGTATGTTCCCTTCATGGTGGCACAGACATCTCTCAAAAATCAGTGACTCACGACTTTCCAAGAATCTTGTTAGCCAGGGAGGTGCAGGCATGTACACACACGCACACGCACACGCAGACGCACACACACACACACTTGTCTACCTCTGTCAGTGATATTCTTTACTGTTCATTGACCTTTACCTCTTTCTTTCTCTCTGTCTCTGTGGTCCCTGGGGGATCCTCACATGCCTAATTCATGCTGTATGAAACATTTAGCAGCCCAACTGCTCCGTGCTATTTCCATCTTTAATCGACGGCAGGAAATAAGGCAAACAATGCACTATTTATGAGCGAGGTCCTCCACCACTGGATTCTGCAGACAAAGCTGTGCTAGTGACAACACCGTTGGCATGGGATGAGGTTGAGCTACCTTGGAGTTAAATATTAGGTTTGCAGGTGTTTACTGAGATAAGAAGAGAACGGTTGCGCCGCAAACGCCTCCCAACAGCTTTCGAAGCAACGCCACTAATAAGGCCGCTCCGTTTCAAACGCACGCTAGCTATAGCTTGAATTATACATGCAGCAATGAAAGGCTGTGGAGAGACTTTGCAGCGGGCTAATTTGTTATTTCTGGCTGTTAAAATGGGCCTGAAGTTCGCCGGCTAGCGGTTGTTTGATCATGCTTGTGGGAAAGAGACTCACCTGTTCACCTGAACAAATACTTTTTATGTTTCAGCGGGCGTTCCTACTTTATCTCAGAGCAACAAAACTCTTTGTAGGTTGCAATCTTCAACTGCATGCTGAAAATGAGGTTCTTTGACAACTCAAGACCTTGTTCATATTTAAGTTATTACTGTTAATAGTTGTTGTAACAGTACAAAGGGTAGTCATTATTGTGTCATTGTAATACACAATGTACTCGTATGGAAGCTGGACGAGCACAGATGCACAGTTCTTTGTGAGTACTTTCCTCCGATACGCATTCAGGTGGGAGTGTCGGGGAGACAATTTGATTATTGCCTTTCCGTGGACGGTCATATTCGTCAGATTCATGTGCATATAAAGTGAAGAGTAGTCACATTTCAACTGGGATAGCGGTGGAATTTAGCTGTTGACGTCCCTCTGGATTCCTATCATGGCCGGTTTGTGTGATTGGTTCCAGCCCAGTGCTGCCTGAGCCGATTTAGATAGTAAAATGGCCTGCAGTCTGGGGACTCATACATACAGATGGATATGCAGTAACCCTCCCACCGCCGCCACACACACACACAAATAAAAATACAGTGTAACAGGCCCGAATGTACTCTGTATACACGTGCACAAAGAGATACTTACAGTGCATATGCACATTGTGGATGTAACACTGGGTAAGATAACTGCTTTCACTTGTTCCCTGACATCTGTCAAGAGGTGGGGAAAGAACATTCCAGAAAGTAGTACAACAGTAGCACAACCTGCCTAACTATGTGCTACTAACCAATTCCTCCATCTGCCAAGTCCCGATGTTTCATGGGATGTGGACATGTGTTTTTCAAACTTTTTTTCAAACTTGTGTCAGACCTCTGTGTCAGACCTCTTTCAGTATTTCTTTCAAACTTGCTGGTTTTCGAGCCAGTGAGTTATGAAATAAACTCATGTTACGTTTGAATGCTTTTTTGATTGAGTGACATTAAAGTAAATAGTGTAGTGGTGCTGCTGTGTGTATATGTAGCGTTTGAATTTTGCTTTTGTAGATGGCCTTTGCTCTCCTTCATCAGAATACTTCAGCCCTGGATGTTTGGGCTTCTTGCGACGAGGACAGCACTTCTCTGTTGCCCCGGTTAATGAGAACAGATATAATCATAGCATCTTAGTTCAAATGGAGATGTGGAATGAACCTTATGCTGTTGTGGCAAATAATCTTTTTCTACAGTAATAGTCTGCTCACCTTGGTCTTACAACAGTCGTGTAATGCAAGAGCTAAACCAATTACCCACCGCACCTGCTAAGGATGTGCGGTTAGGGCTATATGCCGAAAGACAATTTTAATGGTCTGGATATTTAGAAAGCAAAAATGTCAGGCTTTTAACATTTCCCTTTGTCCTCCTCCCACGGTTGGCTTGGGGTGGTATCGTTCCTCTCTTTAGGAGGGTACAAAGCCTCGCCAAAGTCCCGTGATACATTTTTAATCTCGTTTGGCCCCGTATGGGGTGACCTTTCCCAGCTTGTCTCTGTTTACCTGGCAGCCACGGGCTCCATTGTTGCAGTTTATAGGCCGTGTAGCGTCCACCCGCCACCAGGAGAGACAGAGGTCAGACGCGCGCATTTTCTGAACCGCTGGCTGCGTGAACGCCCTCGAACACGTGCACGCTCGCACACCGGCGAGCGTGGTTGCGCATAAACCTAAAAGGCCGCAAACACACACACACACAGATACCAATGTGTCTGCATTGTTAAACAGAAAAAAAATTGAGGTTTTACACTTACATTTTACATTTTGAAACCATACGATGTACCCAATGTGGTGAGAAAGAAACAAATACAGTACGTGAATGAAATAATAATTCTAAGCAAATTCACTAAGGGCAGACACTTAAATAGTACAATGTGATGATCAACCTCTTGTATGACACTGCATATATAAGCAATCAGAGAAACAATGGCGTCTTTAGTGAGGCAAAAAAAACTGAGATAGCCTCTTTCAAGCTGATACAATCTCATTGGACAATGGGCAAATTGTAGATGCTTTTGCCATCCAATTGACATCCATTTATATTAGATGAATAGAATAAAATTGAGCTTTTATTATTTGGAAGGTCCGGCCGAGCCGACGGACACCACGCCCCCCTCTCGTTAAAACCACCGGCAGTCCTCCATTATCCGTGCTCTGCACGGGTTTTATTCGCGTTGTCCCGAACGCACACACACACACACACACACACACACACACAGGGCTTACACTGCCTGTGACACAGAAGCATACACGGTTTACACAGGGCCTATTCAGCTAATGGCCCGCTGTCTTCTTTGTCTCCTCGGTCTGTTTCCCGGGAATCCCCCCTCAGCTGTGTTCACTCATTGCTTAAAAGAGAGACAGGTGATTAGTAATTGCCCTCACCTGCCTCTCAGCCCCGTGAACCACACCTCCACACGTTCCCTCCTACATGCATCAGAGCTAAACCACGCCCCCACTCCCACACATTCACCTGCATCCATTCACCCGCACCCAAGCACCGCACCTGTCTTAACTTGGTCAATCATTCATCACATGCAGTACACCTGTGTGGAGGGGGGGGGGGGGGGGGATTGGGCATTCTGGCTGTCGGTCATAGTTTGTGCTGTTAGTATGTATTAAACGCCGAACTCAGTCTCGTTGTCAGTATTTTATTTGTACTTTCTCGTGTCTTTAATGTCTCGTTCTAGTCTGCTTTTTTAGCCAATTAACCGATTAGGGCTCAACCTGACAACCTGAGTTGAAAACAGAACCCTTCAATCTGGCAGTTGCAGTTTCTTTCTGTTGACCGTGCTGTGAACGAGTCGTCAGTGTGCGTGGATATGGCATGCAATCTGTTTAGCGCACACCGCCACTGCGGGAGATTCCTCCAGAGACAGGTTTCTGCACAGCAGGCCTCTCTGTACAGCACTGACATCATCAAAGGCCTTGCTGTCGCCGTTTAATGGCTCCTCGTATCCTAGACGGGAGCTGAATGGCTAACTCTTTCAGGTTCGTTTTTGTTACATATTGGCTCTTATATGGTGTCTCACATGTGATGTCATCAGACGGCATGTGGGCCAATGGGGTTTATTTACCTCTGCCTGTGAAATCTGATGGATCAACCGCTGCTTTTCGAGATAAAACCATTGTGATGTTCTCCCTAATTACATGCACTGACATTGTATTACCGCAATCGGCAATAAACAGCAATAAACAGCGGTGAAACTTGTTTTATACAAACAAGTTCAGGACTATAGTTTTACCAGTACCTTGTTAAACATTAGTCCTTTCGATTCAATTACCCTCGAGCTAAATCGGAGATTATACCACAAAAACCTCTGTTATGACATGACGCTGGGAATCCACCCACTAAGTGAGCCCTCATACATATTGTCCACTTCTTCGCTGGGCTTACCTTGAGCCCAGCTCAAGGTAAGCCCACCTTGCCTGGGAATGGTTCATAGTTCCATGTATTGTTCTTGGGTGAGCCCAAAGCGACCAGGCAGTGGGTACGATTAGCGTTCGGCTAGTTTGAGTCAGACGTCAAGACCATAGACCATCCTGGTCCCTCTCAAAGGCTAATGCATCTCTCTCTCTGTTGCTCTGTTTAACACTGCAGGTAAAACCCTGAAGGACACAGCTGTCAAATGGATCTGATCAGAAGTCAGTACATGTTAGTCCCACAGAGGTGGAGGACAGTGGGCTGATGCTGTGTCAGTGTAATCCCCCATACACTATCCTAAACCTAAACCTTTTGGGAGATCACATTGGGAATATCAATATCTACGACGTATTTAGCGTGCGTTCGTGTATGCCTAGAGGTTAGTCATTCAGTGAGGAGCCCTCACAAAACCTGTACATGGCTGTTGTTGACCGGTAACGAATAGCAAATACTAAATCATGCTATTGTAAAGATTATGCGCTACGTGAAGTGCTAATGTAGCTCAAATGAACATGCAACATTGGCTAAGTCTGCAAAACAAGCTTACAAATGATGCTGCTTATGTAAAAAAATATTAATAATAAAATAAAATAAAGGAACACTAATGGAAGCAGGCAAGGAGTAATTCTGCAATCATGGAAATAGTAATTACTGTATTAGAAACACATGTAACGGATTTGCTTTGCTTAATGTACAATCATTAAAAAAGAATAATGGTTCCCACACAAAGTCTTTGTTTCTACAGCAACACACACACACACACACAAACAGATGCCCGACGCACACATATTTGGAAGTGTACAGTGAAATAGAAAAGAGAGAATTAAAGTCCCCTGCAGGTTTCACAATGCACAAACACTCTCAAAAGTAAACACGCATTTGCACACAGACACATAAGATATACAGTATACGCACGTCTACACATATTTTAGTTACTAGTAATTACTAATTAGGTCAGAGTAATTATAGTTGTGTGTTTTTTTTATTAGATTTATTTTTCAAAATTTTTTTTTTAATAAAGAATACCCCATGTTCAATCATAACGCCTTCTTTATCTGCTCTGCAAAGGTGGAGAATGCTGTGTGTGTGTGTGTGTGTGTGTGTGTGTGTGTGTAAGGAGGCTCGCAGCAAAGGACTGCAGCCTTTCTTGGGAGTGGGAGGCACCCTATATTCATTTCGGCCATTCTGCCCAGCTAGGTCAAATGGGGCCTGTTAGAGGATAAGGCTGCCCTCTATAGGCTGGCGCTGATTCACCGTCGTTGGCGGTTGGTGGATCAAAACAACCTCTTTGCCTTTCACTGGGGGGGAAGGTAAAACTTGATTGTTATAACTAATACAAGCGATATGTATGATTCAAGTTCAGCCACAACCCGCAAGGATAGAGACGCTCATAGTTGACTGCTTTAGCCTTGTTGGTCTTTGCTGGGCGACCAGAGCGTGGTCGCCAAAAGTATTTAAAATGTAAAAATGATATTCCTTTATCATTATTACATAAATGTTGCAATTAAATATCACTTGTAATAAGACATTATTTCGTACCTGTTGGTTTGTTGGTTTCACCGTTCTGCTGTATAGTGTGTTTGATCCACACACACACACACCAGCAGCAGCAGAATACACTGGTGTTTAATTGGCTCATAATGACGTGTGTGTGTGTGTGTGTGTGTGTGTGAGTGTGTGTGTACTGTACTGTACGTTAACGAGCGCCCCAAATATAACTGGCACACTCACTGCTGCGCAAATGTTTATTTTTACACATTGTTAACTTCCTGCAATTTTTTTGCTGTGTTCCAAATGATTATTGCGGTGCACTTAGCGGCATGTACACCTAATGGATCGCATGCCAACAGCCAACGCAATAACAAACAAGGAAGTGGATGACTGCCAAAATGTAAATAAACTTTCATCAAAACAAGAAAATACAGCTGTGTCCTGGAATACTTTAATTGTGATAATATTACAGGCCTCGTTTTGGGGGAGTTAGTTTTTGGTTTGTTTGCGGTAATGGAATTAGTTCTTTTTTTCGTTTTTTCTCTTGCGTCTGGCTTGATGTGTCAACATCGCAGTAACCATGACTACCCTAATCGCAGGATCCCTGTTGACACACTGAATAAATACATTGTTCTTATAGGCATAATCATGATCTAATGATAACGACAGTCTGTCACGCTGTGACGCTTTAAAAGGTAAGTCGGGCGCTTTTAACGTGGCAGAATCTTTTAATTCACTCTTTATTTTGTGGCGGACTAATTATCTCTATCACCATTTTTTTAGCCGTAAGCCCCTCCCTGCTGCCAAAACCTGCAGCCACGCTGTTATCTTCACACTTCCTTTGCTTCCATGCAAGTGTTTCAGTCAGTAACCCCAGTGCGAAGATAAAGGCTTACACAGAGTAAACATCACTACTACAGTAAACACATTAATTATGCCCTACAACTTGAAAAACTCGATATATTCAAATCCTGTATTTAAACTAATTTCCCTGCAGGCATAATAGCTGTTAATTGAAACGGGGTAATCCAATTTTACAGCACTTGTTGCTCACACAGAATTTGCAAATTATAACCTTACTCAAAGTTACTAAATTCCTACTATGTCATTATTTTACTGGAAAGTTGTCATGTTGACACCGAAGGAATTAAAATTTAGATATTATTTAATATTTATTTGAGTTCAATAGCAAGCCAAAGCAGACGCCTACAGCTAGACAAAGCCAGGAATGTGTGTTTTTGCGTGACAGAAGCACACAGCCACTCCCATCTCGCACGGCAGATTTCAGCCTTTGCATTTGTATGTGATCTTGTCACTTGACCTGTTGTACCTATTGTCTGTCTGTTTTCATGTGTCCCAGAGCAGGATGAACCCCCACTCAGCCTCTTGGTGGGGCGGGCTTTCTTCATTCAGTTTAAATTAACATTTGTTACCTGTGCTGGAAGCACAGCCAACCCCCCCCCAGACTGCTAAATTCATTGTCTTTAGTGTATTCCTCCCACAAGCCCTAGCGGCCACACCTCCAGCCAATGAATGGTCACCTTACCTGTGAGTGGTTATTTTTGAATCTCAGAACTATATAAGCCAGAGCGTCCTATTGTTCGTCAGAATACGGTTTGATGGAGCCTTGCTAATGCGAAGCAAACGTGTTTCTCCCTTGCAGCCGCATTGTATTTCAATGCATTGTTTGTCATTAAATATGTTTTCTTGATTCAGCCCTTTCAAGCACGGATTGGTCTCAAGTTTGTATATGGTTACATATTTACTATCAGCACGTTGACTGAAGACATACCCTGGGTGTGTATAGGCTAACCTGGGGTTTAGAAACTGGAATATCGGCTCACTAGACCAGTTGGTAGACTGGTGATTCGTTGTGATTAGCGATAGCGTCAAACATCTTCTAGGATGCCTTGTGCACGCTCTGCAGTCCGCTCAAGGAACAGTCTCAGCGGTGCACAGGGCTGGATCGGGACGGAGGTCGCGCTCGTCAGTGGTCCCGGTCAGGGAGGTGGGCACACACACACACACACACGCACACACACACACGCACACACACACACACACACACGCACACACACACACACACACGCACACACACACACACACACACGCACACACACACACACACACAGTTCTCCCCAGCCCTGTCGAAAGCGGGATTAGGTCCTCAACCTGTCTGGCCGGCGTTCCGTGTTCCTTCACTCCTTCCCTGGGAATGAGCAAGGGGGGCGTATAATAAACAATGGGAAGAATAGCTGAATGAGAAAAATCTATACCTGCTCATTTGAGGGCGGCAAAACGCCCCGTCCTGTCCCTGGTCTGGGGGCACGTGTCCTTACGTGGCCTTCACGCAACACACACACACACACACACACACAAAATCTTTCCCCGTCAAATATAAATTGGCCACGATGTCGCTCACCCCCATTTCGGTCCCATCTTTGTTTTATCACCGGCCCAATTTCCCCACAGCGGTTGAGCAGAGGGGGCCACAGCCATCCGGACAGTTTGACCGAGAGCCATGAAGCTGCCCGCCCCCCCCCCATCGGTGCCTTTTCTCCAGTGGGGAGGCTGGAGAAAAGGTCAGGGCAACCTTGGGCCGGATCCATTAAAAGGAATCTTTGTGTGGAGGTCTGGGCTGCGGGGGGTGGCAGGGGGAAAGAACCGAAGGTGGTGGAGGGGGGATTAGAGAGAGGAGAAAAGCTGTGTACGTGAGTCAAGTCAAGGCCCAAGCCATCTGCTGCTCTTAATGGAGCTCTCTGGGTCCATATGCTGGCGTCAAGGTCTTGTGCTAAACATGCTGCCACCAGGGAGGAGAGTCTACTTGTTTTTAGGAGCAAAGCC
The DNA here is from genome assembly GCA_025447815.1 of Percopsis transmontana. Lineage (NCBI taxonomy): Eukaryota > Metazoa > Chordata > Actinopteri > Percopsiformes > Percopsidae > Percopsis > Percopsis transmontana. The sequence continues at coordinate 10,067 of JAOEHI010001212.1, forward strand.
TCCACCGGAGTGAGTGACAGCGCTTTACCACTTGTCTCTGTGTCAGCCTCACATTAACTTCGGTTGACATTAAAATGTATGTTTTTATGTTGTGTAGCTTGAGTGGAATGTGGCACTCTGCAGAAGCAGAGTGCAGGCTACAGCAGAACAGAGAGCACATACTGTACATGACAAGCAGGAAACCGTAAAAACATGCATTCAGCCTTTGTCGGGGAGGGAGCCTTATTTTGCACAGCAGGAAAGTACTGTACGGCTGTATGGCCTTAGGCAAATGGGTTCAGGTGTACAAAGACAAAAAAATCGATGGCAAATGGTGTTTAGATGGGAACAGAACTAACTAGTTCCCTGCAGACTGTAGATGTTCAGTAACACATTTACAGTATACCCATTCACAGTTTCAGATTGTATTCATTGGACATGGTGCTGAGCAAGCAACATCAGCAGGCTGGCAGCATACGTTCTCCTTGAGAGGGGGAGATTATCCAAATGTTTTTTTGGGTATGCTGGTTGTTTTCATCCAATAAGAAACGCAACCAACCAACATGGTGTCCAGGGTGTTATGCATCTGTCTCGCTCACACAAATGGACCGGGTAGCTTTTCGGTGTTAGCATGCTAGTTCTTCCCCTCCGGAAACCCTCCCATTTGGTCCTATAATTGTATAACTGGTGGCAGGTGATACATTCATAGTGTTTTGATGCTGTATTTTAAGAGTAAGTTGGTACATTTGCTGTTTTCTACACGTACATGTACAAATAATTTCATGAATTCCATGCTGCACACATGGAGCTAAAGGCATATTTGCTAATTAGGTAATGTTACATTAATTCTCCCATATTGCCACACAACAGCTGGTGACGCACAATCACAGCCATCTTCAAATCTGTCAATGAAGTCGGCGTGTATTTATTTGCTGCCGTGGCTGCTCGTGGCTGCCTTCGCCGTAGTTCTCTTAATTTCCCCGGGGGATCGTTAAAGTTGCATCTGATCTGATGCCATCTGACACGCGGCAGTTAATATGCACAATGGTTATTGTCAGGAAGGAACCTGTGACCTTATGATATGACCGTCTCTCTAATCACTGGCCTGTTTGGTTGCACCAGATCCATAGCTCATTGACTTTAGTTAATCAACTCTAATCCAGCACAACCCGGGGTTTTTTGTCATTCCAACTCGTTTCTGCTAATAGAGGGGAGCTTTTGTTAATTTGGCAAACACATTAGTCATGTACGGCAGACTGACTCTCTAAACGTCCATACATCCCAATCTCTTTGAACAGCTGTCTTTTTCTCTCTCACTCACTCTCAATCTCTGGTTCTCTGAGTCTCCATCTCTTGGCATTAGGGTTAAAGCAGCATAATCTCTCCATCTGCTGTCATAGTTACATTGTTCCCAGACCCATTAACACCCCGAATTAGACCAGAGATATTTGCACTTTAATATTGTCAAAACAGAATGAGAAACCTGCAGGTACAGTATAGGCAATACCGGTGTGCACACGCGGACAGACCATCGGGAGCGCCGGGATATTTCTCGGTGGCCTGATTGTCGGTCAGTCTGAAATCTTTTGTAATCTGGATAACTTTATAACTACAGGTACCCGTTACATCAGCAATTAGGGTTAGCCTACAAAATGAGCGGTTTGGTGGTTCGCGTGAACAGGGCGTCCTGGGATCGAGTCAAATTCCCGACCTGAATTATTGTTTCAATCTGCCACTGCTGGTGTGTGTGTGTGTGCGCATATTTATGTGTGATATCGCTAAGCAGAACAAGGCCTGGTTTTGATTGGCTGCCTGCACAGCAATGAGTCACTTTCGACAAGAATCACATCAAAGACAGGAATAACATGTCGACCCACCGTTTACTGGAAGTACAGCGGTGGAGGGGCAACCTGAGAGCTCTCAGATGATGATTACACAGCGACGCCACTTGCTATGCCAGTCCTCTACACAGCGGGGAGCAGAGACTTGTCAGAAAAAAAAGGAGAAGGGCTTCCTCCCTGCGTTGCGAGGGCAAAGAACCTTGGGGAGAAGATTTAAATGTTGCCTCTTTTACTGACTCGTTTGGAGACCCATTTGCGTGAAGGATTATAAGACCAGCATTAACTTTAACAATTTTTAGCTAAAGCTTGACTTGAATTGAAATGAGCCAATGAACCCATCAAATGAGACTGCTGCGTTGTGGCAAAGATATGGCTCAGGGTCATGGCTCCATATCCCTGTCTGCACACTGCGGTTATGTCTGTACTTCTGAGAGTCTCTCCCCCACGATCGGAGAGCTATTACACATCAAAACAAAGAGTGGCAGTGCTTTCCGATGTAACTTCTAAATTCTCGTTAGTCAGATAAAAATCTGAACCTGCAATTCGTCACAGGTGGCTCTTCTAGAGTATGCAAAGCATTTTAAAGGTTAATTCCATAAGAAATTTAAAAAAAAAACATTTTAATCTTACTAAGCATTTATTTAATATTTGTCAAATATTAAATAAATGTACCCAAAAATGTTTCTGTTTGTCAAGACAGAACACTGGTAATCCTTGGGAATCTTGGAACATGGGGAGATGATTTCCTTTGATGTCATACTATAATGTTTTAGACGCCTGCCATCCCATCAGGGAATAGCAGGCTTTGCACTGCATGTTAGTGTGTGTGTGTGTGTGTGTGTGTGTGTGCAAGGAGCTCTGTATTAGTACCTGGTTACAAACTCCTGCTATCCCGTCCCCTAAATGGCACACCCTGACAGCCTTTTACATTTACATTTACAGCATTTAGCAGACGCTTTTATCCAAAGCGACTTACAATTACATTGTTCTATTACATGGA
>JAOEHI010001213.1:0-12886 GCA_025447815.1 Percopsis transmontana
CCCCCCCCCCCCCCCCCCCCCCCCCCCCCCCCCCCCCCCCCCCCCCCCCCCCCCCCCCCCCCCCCCCCACGCCCTCTCTTAGCTGACTCGGTAGTAGCCTACTGATAGAGCCATGTGTAGAAAGGGCCATAGGACCAGGGAAGTGGTGTTAGCGCTGTTAGCGTGGTGGCACCGTGAGCTCCCTCGGGGCTAGAGGGGACCTCATCACTCCCTACTGACAACGCTGCACTATAAAAGAACATGGAGGAGAGACACCTGACTCAATCCCATCCCCAGCTAATCCAATTTGTCCCCATCTGATTCTATTCTGCTTTACAGAGAAAAATCTGCATTTCCTTTAAACATGAGGTCCTAAAATGTAGAGCTGGCTAACGATTATCTGTGTGTGACAGAGGGACAGTAGTGGTTTGTGGGGACTAGACTGGGTTGGCTTGGATACACAACAAGGCTGATCTACAGTGGACTGGACTGGAAGTAAAAAGGACGGAATTCTAATGACTAAAATTATATTTGATAAATGCCAGCATGTTATTATTATTATGTATGTTATCTATCACATCCTGACATTAAGACAATCCCTCCAAAATGGGGAAATGGAAAATGTGCTTTTGCTCATTTAGCTTAATTCCTCTTCACCTGGTGATATATAAATGCTGTAACTATAAATGTTTGAGCCTTTTTTATTTTACAGACAACTAAATAGATAAAACTAAATGTTACCATTCACCCTGACACAGCGTGACACAATACAACAACATATGCACCCACATAACACAACATAGAGAGAATGTTCTTTACCGTTTTCCTCCAGGTACTTTCGGAGGATGTAGCTGGTCTCGGTGCCCTCGCAAGCGTAGTCCAGGGGAATGTTGCCACAGACGTCCTGCAGCAGAACGTTAACCCCGGCCTTCCACGCACATGGCAAAGAGAGCAGAGGAGACACAAAGAGTCGCTAGTGATGAATGGCTGTCCCAGTGACAGCCATTCATCAGGCTGAAATCAATGATGAAGTGGCCTCAATTATCAGGTCCTCCCAGCAGCAAATACCTGAGAAGAACTGTGGAGATATTAACAGAATAGAGAGTGCATTAAATAACAGCCCATGGAGTGTGGTTGATGGGTTGGTAGTGCTTAATGTGACCTGGTGTGTGTGTGTGTGTGTGTGTGTGTGTGTTGGTGCACGTGTCCATGTACCACAAGATTAATGTGCGTTTACTCACCAAGGAGCACTGCCATTGGAGCCCTCGGTTGAGTGCGAGAGCTTCCCCCAAGCTCTTTAATGACTGTTACCGTGACAAACGCACAGTAGCCGAACGCAATATGTTTCTGATTGATTACCTCTCTTCACAGGAACTCCACTGCAATCTGTATTGCTAACTATCTGGCGATGCTGTACCAACAGAGCAGAAATGTATACTGTACATTGCCTGTATGTACTCTGTAAAGGCTACATTTCCCCTTTTCGTATAACACAACAGCTTTAGGGATTGGTAGTAAAAGTAACACACGTTGTTTCAAGTGGCGATTGTCAGTATGTCACAATCGCAGTAAATCGACGCCGGTTGTTTGAGCAAACCATAAAAGACAAGCCAGTAAAACGATCTAAGCTGGGCAGTGGGAGAACAGATAACAGAGCCAGGGGGACTTTAAGTGAGGATCCTTATTGAATATTTACAGCTACCAGAAAGGTAATGGCCAAGCTGGGGTTCGGCAAGGATATTTATGGCCTCGCCTTTTCACAGACGAGAAGAAAGAGGCGAAACAAGGCGAAAAGAAAGCAAGAAGGCTGACCTAGCAGTCTGAATAAGACCATGCCCTGGTGCACTGAAAAGTAATCATTACAATCACAAAGGCACAGAGGGCAAAATCTTTAACTTGTTAAAAATAAAAAAAAATAAAAAACATTTTTATACACAATTCAGCAGAATTATATTTACAAAGCTGTCAATGGGAAGCAATAAAAATGTGATGAAGACAGGACACTTTCAAACGCTGTCGTTTTTATTATTCATTTTTTCTATGGATCTTTGTGTGCACCCATCTGTGTTGTCTGGTGGGACTTGTTGTCACTCGCATATCGGGGTTAGTTGGGGTTAATGAAGGGAATAATTACCATTTATTATAAGCTGCTGCTTTGTGTCTATAAAAGATCCTTAGTGTAAATAGGAGCAGAGTACGGTGGCCCTGAAGTGCAAATCACAATGACAAATAGGAAAACCCAAAAATGGCGAATAGAAATCTCAACGACAAAATTGTAAATCTAATTTACAAAAGAGAAAACACAACAACAAATCGGAAATCACAATGGCAAAACAGAAACCACAACCACAAATTAGAAAACACAGAGAATCCACTATCTCTGACGTGAGCTCCGGTAAAAGTCAGTCAGACAAGATGAAGCCATCAGCTGACATCCAGTCTCCCAGGACAGACTGTTGGCATTCACACAACCCCTGACGGACAAACTCACCACTTACTGGCTAGATAATGTCACAACTGAACCCTTAAAAATAAGTGGTCCCCAAAGTGAGGGTCGATTGGTAATAGTATTTATTCACAGTTATGTAATAGTTATAACATAGACAATATAATAACAGTTGAAACAAACTAAATTATTTTATTTTAGTTTTTTCTGTTTTATTTAATTTTGTTTAATTATATCTTTCAATAAAAATGGTTATATATATATATATTTTTTTTTTTTTTTTCTATGCTATTATTATGTTGGCCAGACTACATTTCTACAGTGCTGGAAGGATAATCGTATCTCAGGTGCTACAGATGGGTTATATTTAATTAATAAATATAGATCCTAGTCTAAATCCCTTTTGACGTGTGATAATTGTCTCAGATAAAAGGCATACAAAGGTGCAAGATTCATGTTTCCTGATATAAAGGGAAGGCAAGCTTTAAGCGTGGGCTATCCATCCAGGGCCATCCATCATGTGTCATGAGCGCTCAACACAGACGGATTGAAGCGAGCCGCAGCCGGTAAAGGGGGCACGTGGCCTGTGAGGGGTTTACAGGCTGACCTTTCACCCCAGACACATTATGATGGATGTGCCTTTGGTTGCCCAGGCGACAGCAGTCTGTGAGAACCGGCCCGTCTGTGGTTCATTATGGGTGTTGTTGGGTGAAATGGCCGCCGAGGAATCAATAACAATAACATGACATGCTAAGGAGCATTGTGTGCAGGGCGGGGACTGCTGGACTGTCTCAGCACATTAGACGTCTATCCCAAAGCGTGATGTCTTCCAAATCCACCTTGGTACCTGGACCACTCATTTCTCTACCTCATAGCACTAATCCCACTAACAGACATCCTCTATAACAATCATTTATTATCTGTCTATCCCCCTTTCCTCCTTCTCCTCTCCTTTCTACTCTGTTAGATCAGCTCTTAGAACATTAAGCACTCGCCGGTATTTAGGCTGCTAGCAATTAACTTTTTAGGGATTGAATGATAATTTTTCTAGGAATATATTGAGTAATATACTGATAAATGCATAAGTAAAGTAACCATGGTGACATAATGCTGTCCTTATTCTAGGAGAATGTTGGTGGTTAATAATTCTGATATAATTATTTTTGTAATGCTAATGATGTTGCCCACTGAGCACCTACAGCACAGTATGGCATCCTAGCATCCAAAGTTTTCCCTTCCCGATTGAAGGCTAAAGTATAGGGGGTGTTTCCACCTGATGTGGGCCTTTCTGTAATGACGGTAATGTGATTAGGGGCTGTATTAATGAGCCTGGCTTAACATGACACATTTTGTCTCAACGTGAAATCACCAATGGCGATGTGTTACTTGCAATCTGAAGTAACACTTTATAAACACAAAAAGGTGGAAAAAGATGCATTGCTCCTTCCCCATCCCTTTTCACTTTTAAGTGTAACTCGAAGTCACTAAAGTTTCCAAAACTTAGAAATGTTTCAAGTTAAATGAAAATGTAAGTCCGGCCCTTCCAACTCTAGGAAGCCTCTTGCAAAAGACGTTATAGCAGTGTGTGTAACACCGTCCCGTCCAGCTGTATCAGTGTACGGTTTCTGTATCGGTAGCTACAGCACAAATGTATGCATGGAGGGTTAAGTAGAGAGGAGTGGGGCCTGAGGCTTGCTATTAATCAATTGACTTCAAAGGACTTTGGAGGTTGGAAGTTTCGAGTTAATCATTTCCACGCATTGAAAGTGGGCCAATCCACAACTGTAGCCCCACCAGGGTTTGAACTGTCGGACGGGAAACGATGATTCGGAACAGCGCTCCCCTCCGGAGGATAATGCGATGACAACCTTACATCTTTCACAGCAGTTCCTCGACTGGCACAGTGCTGTGGTATGTTAAGGCATCAATGACTAAGACAGAGACTAAGACTTTTGCCCCAAAGTAGGAGTTCACCGATTGACTGACCAGTGACCAGATTTAGCCGCTTTTCACCAGTCTAAAGCGCTGGCGGCTAAGGGACCGTAAAAAAATACAAAGTGAGTACATTTAAAAATTATCTATACATCTAAATGACCTAGAGCCGTCAAATAAATTGTGAAAGCTTTACTATGAAAATCGGAATAGGCTAGGACCGGAACCAGACGGTCAGGCTTTTAAAAAAGCGGTAATCAGAATTGGCCAAGAAAAACTCATAAGGAGAAAACAGGCAAAAGCTCGCTCGGTGACACTGGAACAGAATAAGGGCAACTTCCCAATTAATTTTAATCTAATACCATCTCTACATCATTTGCTATACACAATCAGATGTGATAATGTCTAGCAGCTTTGAATGGAAAGTCAGTTCAAATGTCACACAAATATGGCTACAGAGAATATCTTTAGCTTTGGTCTCCTAAACATATAAAGTGAAAATGTTTGCTAAATGTATGCTACTGTATACTACTACAGCCCTAATAGTTTTTTTACTTGCTGAATGAGAGTCTACCGTGTTTCTGACCAGACTCCGCTGATTATATCCAGTTAATCCTGACAGGGGCATGATGGAGAACATTAAACAGAACTGGAGCTGGGAATAGGCTTGGAAATGGAAAAGCTTCCTCCCTCTTCCACTGTTGGCAGACAGGAGATAAGAGAATTGGTGGTAGAATGGACAACTAACCCAGCTTCTCATTAACCCCCCTCCCCCCTTCTTTTACCCACAAGACAAGTCGGGTAACGTCTCAGTCAGCGAAAAACACTTCCCTGCTCAGGGATTGGGGACACAGAATCAAGGGCATAGCTGTACAGGATATAGGGAGGGGGAAAATAATGAAAGGGGAGAAAGAGCAGAGTAGGAAGAAACAATAGATTACTGCACATTACGAATAATCTTCCCACGTGCCAATCAAAGATAAGACTGTCAATCAAGCCCAAACTGAGAAAAATGCACAGCTCAACCTCTTCTCATTAAGCATATTCTAAGGGAAAATAGCACACAGCTACATCCGTGATGAGAGAGTCGCTTGGGAACAAAGCAGAGTGACGGCCACTGGCAAGCTCTGTACTGGAGGAGATGGGTGTCAAGCCAATGAAAGGAAGAAGGAAATTGCATCTTTGTCGGAAACGTGGCTTTACTGAAGCTATTTTTACCCCGGCTGGCAGAAAGTATAGTGCCTTCAGCCCCCTTTCAGAAAACCATTCCCCCCCGATGACGGTGCCAGGAGCTGCCTCTCGTGTGTATCTTCCCCTAAAGAAAATAAATACACCACTGCCACACAAACATGCCCCATTTTGATAAACATGTTAGTGCGGTTAGCTAGCTCCCTCAGTACCCACACAGTACCAAGTATCAAACAGATTAGCGCTTAAAACATCTCTTTGAATCTGGGAAACTGAGACATTTTTTTTATTTATTTATTGCCAGAGGGAGCTGGAATGTGTGAACTTTACACACTACGCCTCACCTTCTCCTCATTCCCCTCCTCCAACAGCGCTGAGGTCTGTGTGAGTAATTGTGACCTCATTAGCTAGAATCTGGGTCTGTCTTGCTATTGAATGGCAGACATTTAGTGAGTGCCCCCCAGGGGAGCAGAATTAAATCCCTTCCCTTCCTCTCTCTCTCTCTCCCTCCCTTTTTCACATCCACAGTATTCTTACCCAGCAGAGCACTGGCTGGCGTGCAAGCTGAACTCGTGATTTGTGTTTGGCATATCTGTATCCTAGCCTGCTGCACCGACTGGGCAGCCTGCATGTGTCTCTGCTCCGGAGGAACTGGAATGCTCGCATAATACACAAACACACACGAATGCATGAGGAAACACAAACATGCATGCTGATAAATGCCCGGTGACGCACACTCGTACAACTACAGACCCACACACACACACACACAATCTAATTTCACTGGCAGCACTTCAAACGTATCTCCTTTGCTCTCTGGTGCGGCTCACTATTGCCCCGGCCCACAGAAAGCTAGTCAGAGATCACTCTGGACCTAATCAGTAGACTCAACCCAGGCAGGGCCCTCCCTGGGTCTAATCAACAGACCCAGGCAGAGAACCAGAGCAGACCCAGGCCAGCCCACAGCGTGGCTGGGATGTGTACGCCCCCCTCTCCCCTGCTCTGTTTTCTCCCTCTAAAACCCAATCAACGAGACCACAGGGCTGGAAACATTTCTCCGCACAACACGCTCTGTCTTTGAAATCCCGCTAATGCAGAATTAGTAGATATTCTCATTTCCAGTGCTTCAACGGGGCTTGTGAGAAAACCCAGCACCGTATGGTTGGTTGAGCACTGAACATTTGGTAATCCAGCTGCCTCATGATGAATTAAAAGCCTTACTTTTGATGAAACTACCCAGGACTTTGGTAGTCACTGTGAAGCTTCCGAGTTCAGTCTGAAATGCCCAGCGATAAAGCTTATGCGTACAAAGCTCACATGCTTAAAACGGCAGGGATAAATGTGAAACCCCAAGCAACAAGAGCACTTATAAGTCTGTCTGTCTGTGCATGTACTGTACGCGCGCGCACGTCTTACCAGCAGCAGCAGAAGTGCCACGTCGGCGTGGTCGCACACACACGCTATGTGCAGTGCCGTCCAGAGGTCCTCGTCCTGCAGGTTGACGTTCAGCCCTCGTTCGATCAGAAGCTCCGCCGCAAACACGTTGTCATGGCGTGCACACTGTGGGATGCGGAGACCGCACGTGAAAATACCACTAGAACTAGAACATTTTAAGAGTAGGTTGAATAACATAATTCTATTACTGTGTACCATAATTCTAATTCTGAAAAATGTGTTATCAATTTGTTTCTGTTGTTTTCTGTAACTATGGTAACTCCTGGTGTGTTTATGTGTGTGTGTCTCACCAGGTGTAGCAGGGACCCTCCAGAGGAAAGGGGGGCGCTGGGGTCTGCTCCCTCCTTTAGGAGACGCAGCACTGCAACACAACACAAGACAGGGCCAAGTGGCTGTCACTCACCCTCATTACCATCCGCCGTACAGAAGGGCTCAGAGCACGTACACACACACACACACACACACTAACTGCCACTTAGTTTTAAACCTGCAATGCAAAAGCATGTCCTTTCAGCGCCCTTGAAGAGCCAGTATCCATCATTGTAAGTGTCTGCATGTTCGGTGTGTGTGTGTGTGTGCCCCTGGTCTGGCAGCAGGTCTAAAAGCCTGTGGGTTACACATGCTCAGATCACTTCACATCACATCAGCAACGGCCACACACAGACACAGATCCACTGCCGACAACAGTTGTTCCAGAGACAGAGCACACTGGCACTGATAGCTGTGAGAGACACAGGGCATTTTGTTGCAACCATGAATTATTTCTATTAACCAGTGATTTTAACCAGAGTGTTTAAAATAGAGAGAGCACGAGAGAGACAAGGCACTGGATGGACGAGAGTGGTTTGGATCTATTGGTTATCTCAGAAATACAGACAGCAGCAGCAAGGGATGAAATACCTTATGTATATGGAATGCCAAACAGCGCCATGTAATATCAAGACACACATAAAGACATACACACACACGCACACACACAAACACTGCAGTCTGCAAGGAATGCTACCAATTTCTGAGGAAGTAACCATGGCGATAATTCCACCTCACAAACGTCGGCGATGACCCTCATGGGGTGGTTTAACTTAAGTGGTCATTATCTAGACACGTGTTATGCATGCATGCTTGCGCACACGCACGTGTATACACCAGATACAAGTCAAAGCATGACATCATTTAAACTGGTAGTTTTGTGTAACAAATATGTTTGTATATTATTTAGGCTGTGTTACAGTATGCTAGTCACCAGCCTGCCCAACAGTGATGAATGGTTATGTCGTTGTCTCACTATAACTGCCGGTTAACCACTGAACCAGAATAACGTAGTTATTATGCTGACTTAATCATCTCTTTACGGGTCACACATAAATCTCCCTGCTTGTCCACAAGTCTTTAATCATTCATAGGCATAGGAGAGTGAGCACGCGAGGTAAGCTTTGGGCATGCATGTGCCTAGACACTAAAATACACACACTCAAAATCATAAACACATAGAGAGACAAACACACCCACACAGAAATGGGGCACACCCACACAAACCATCACCATAATGGCTTCCATTGCTTAATGGCCCATAAATGGTTGGGGAGAAACAAACTGAGTGACCTCAGCGTCAATTAACAGAATTGCCTCTGTACTGCTCCACCAAGAACCTCAGGATGACAAAACAGCAATTAGATCTCATCGAGAGCTAAATTATCCACCGGTGGGGGGTTAATGCTCTCCCGCCGCTGTCCATCAAACATCACTATGTCTAACCATCTATCTCATCTTTTAAGACATGTTAGACTAATTGAAAAACAGATTTAAAAACAGATTTAAAAGAGTCCATGAGTCATTATTTGTCATGGAGGAATGCTACAGTGAACTAAAGACACTTCATTGTGTCCTAACTTGTAAACTAACGATTGTAGATTGTGATAGTAAACATTTTGTATGCATTTTAGATAAGATAACCAAACAATATTAAAAAATATAATGTAAAAAGTTTCAAATAGTGTCATCAAATTATTTCAAGTCATTTCACAACCTCCCTAAAAGCATCTTGTGACATCTCTAGGTGTCCCGCCCCACAGCGCGAGAACCACTGTGATAGATCATAGGACAGCAGTCCGAATGCGCTCAAGGTTGAGAATTAGAGGCGTGCAGTTGGAACGCAGGCTGTAGTACTGTCGGAGTTTGATCTCAACCCTCACTGACAGAGACAGAAGGACAGGTCTCTCTTTTATGGGGTTTTATTATCAAGTGTGTCTAAAGAGAGGTCGAATGTCATGAGCTATGTATTGACCCTTAAGGCAGTGAAACATAGAAGTGTGACAGACGGCCTGACCAATAGGAATCAATAGAATTCATCATGCAGTATTGGCTGACACATCAACATCACTCAATTGACAATCATTGTGTCAAGCCCAAGAAATTGAACGAGCTCCAAGGTAAACACACTAACTTGGTAAATATAAATAACAAAAAAGGAACAAAACTTAAGTTGTAAGCAAAAGACTAAAATAGCAGCCTGTATGTGTTATTTACTTAGATTATGTGTATTTTCAGGATAAACACAGCAAGTAACACCATTTTGAGTAATATGTTATTAGTCTATGTTAATCTCTAAACCACAGCACTTTTGTAGCCTATGATTAAGGCATTTTATTGATGCTCTGTGTATGCTGCTTGGATTAAATCTGTAACCGTTTGTCCTAAAACTAGGTCATTTATCCAAACATTTCATTCGAAGCAGTTTACAGTAAGTACAATTACAAGCATTAAGGAGCAACGCGTTAGGCATTGTGCTCAAGGATGCTCAAAGGCAGGTCAACACTAGTGACTAAACCCTTCGCCTGGACCTTTAGACTATGCTGTGTTTCATTAGTGTGTACCTTGATGACAGAATGTAGGTTCTCTATCTCCTAAAATAGGGACTACATTCCGAATAGCTATAGTCATGCTGTTGACAAGCGAACGTGAAGCCATTGAGAGTCACTAACCGAGAGAATGTACAACTTACAAGTTTAAAAAAATTGATAAATCAACACTGGTTGTCATAGCGATGCATATTGTGAGAATTGTTTGCCAAATTAAAACAACTATAGGCTTGTCTCTCTTCACAATTGTCAGATTGTCCTCTATGGGCCATCACTATATTGTCAGTCCTATTTATTTACAGCAATAGTTTAGTGATACGCTGATGTCAACATGTGTCTGGGGATGCATGTGTGTGTGTGTGTGCACGTGTGTGTGTGTGTGTGTGTGTGTTTCAGGAGGCTGCTGGTGCTCTAGGCAAGGGAGCGAAGGCCTCCAGCACAGCTGGCTGTCATTTTGTGGGGAACTGCAAAAACAGCTGTCATGGAGACATTTGTGGAGTTTCCATAGAAACCAGGGTGCTGGTGGAGAGCGAAGGGGGTACCAGAGAGAAAAGTGAGGTAATGCAATGTGGGTGGGTGGGGTGTATTAAATCAAGACTGGAGTGATTTCTGTATTCTTTGTATTCTTGCAGGACCACCAGTACTTCATCAACAACGCTTTTGTATGACACAATGACATCATCTCACAGCACAGAGCACCTAGCAAACAGATGACTACATAATACCCACAGCCAAATGTAGACAGCGCAAAGCCCTTAAACCTCCATTATTGAACATTTATTCTTCATGGTTGAGCATTTGGCCTCCAAAAGTATAACGTGTCTTTTAATTATGATGTGTGAATATGTGCTTAATCTTTCCTTGTATTAATGGGAGACCTGAAAAAAGGGACGTCATTATGAGTTAATTACCTTGTTAGCTTGTGTATTGGGTCTTTCCAGCAGACCCTGCTAAGACATTAGCAAAAACATGATTTTTGAAGCAATCTCATTAACCTTCCAAGCAAACCATTTAGGCAACACGAGGGCGTATTTGTGAAGGATGGCGTATCTCTCACCTTTTATCTAGGTAGCTCCCTGCCAAAAAACGCATTGGATTTCATTTTTGTTTCTCACAGTTGCAAATGTCAGAGCACCGTTTGATCTGTCCTGAAGCAAACTTGAACAGAGCCAACCTATGAAATGTAACTTAAGGCATATTCCCAAAGTAAAGCCAATGTTATTGAATATCCAATAGAATATACTACTTTAATGCTACAATATAAATCACTGTGCTTTCTGTATCACGGACTCCAATTTATTGGAAGACATTATTCTAAATCTTACATCAAATCCCTAAAATCCATTTTCCCCTAACATGGCACTTACAATACTATTGTCTTGAGACTCTCCAGATTCTTCCCCAGGTAAAGCTCCCAGGTCCTTATCACATTCATAGTCACACGAGTCACTGCCTCAACTGGCGATACCCCATGTTTCTGAAATTAGCTTTGGTATTCCTCCTGTGTTTCTACTGGGAAAGAACACTAGCCCCCATGGCACACAGATAGCGGTGAATACAGAGTATGTGCTGATGTGTTCTGTGAGATGGAACGTGCTTTTCGTGTCCCCATGGACAAGGGGATTTGGTGTAATTCAGAAATAGTCACATTGTGCCTTGGGCTCATGCATTTACAGTAAAGAACATTACTGTATGCATTCATGTAGTTGTATTGCAGAGGACCACTTTGTGGTAACACCTATAAATTCCTGGAGAAATTGACATATGAAAAAAAAAAAAAAAAAAACTGAAAGAAATCCCTAAACCGTGGGCCTACAGTATCTGTAAGTAGCAGGCATGAACGAGCATGGGGAATAATAGACTGCATATATATTAGAATTAGAATATATTAGAATTTAACAGTATGTGAACATTGGCGCTTGCACAGGTGTTAATGTTAGGATTATTTCACAGCCTTTTAACGGCCTTTTCACAGCCCAATTTAATAGACAGGCCAATACAGAATAGTTCACTTGGGCTCCTTACGCATCCACAGCTGTCAAACATATATGCGATCCTGCCCTCTTGAAATCTGTTACTTGTTTTTCCACAAGGAAATAACAGCCAGAGGCAGCGTGTGTTATTAATACAAACACTGTTAAAGCTGCTGTAGGTAGGATGTGAGAGTTCCAACGAGAGCTAGCTAAAAAAGAATGAAAAGCCCAAAAACCCACACTCTCCTCCTCTGCTCCCTCTGGAGCCTGTTGGTCTGCCATTGTGAAGCAGCATTGACAAACCTGTTGTGGCTGTGTGTACGCATTCATGTGATTGACAGACAAGGTAGATTTGCCAGACCAACCAGGGAAAAGAGGCCCTGATTGGTCAGAATTCTTTCGGGTGCCCACAAAAATTTTAATCAACTTATATAGAGGCAGGGGCTATCAACCAGAGCAGATATTCTCACTGAAAGCTGACTGATGTCTATGGCATTTCTAAGAAATTACACTAAATTACCTACCTAGAGCACCTTTAATTAGTTTAATTAGTCTTATTGAAAATGATTCCCAAGGAAAAACTGGAAAAACTGCATATAACCTGTTTTTTCCTCATTCATATGAACATGTATGCAACACAGTAATTGGACAGGGGTGAGCGCCAAGTGACTAGACCAGCCGTAGCTACACCTCCCTTCTGTTATTTCATCTCCCAGACAAAGGGTTTTGTTCAGTTCCACTCCCTCTACCTGCAAGTATCCTCGATAGCTGACCTTTATTTGTTCCACGGACATTGCTTCAAGCAAAGATCATCCCATTCACCTATCAGATGGATAGGTGAATGGATGTGGAAATTTCCCCACAAATGAAATGAAGTTGAAGGGAAAATATATTTATAAGAGTATATACACTCACCTGAAGGATTATTAGGAACACCATACTAATACTGTGTTTGACCCCCTTTCGCCTTCAGAACTTCCTTAATTCTACGTGGCATTGATTCAACAAGGTGCTGAAAGCATTCTTTAGAAATGTTGGCCCATATTGATAGGATA
>JAOEHI010001215.1:0-12883 GCA_025447815.1 Percopsis transmontana
CCCCCCCCCCCCCCCCCCCCCCCCCCCCCCCCGCCCCCCCCCCCCCCCCCCCCCCCCCCCCCCCCCCCCCCCCCGCATGGGCATTACTATTAACTCATGAGGAGATGAAATGCTTGGCACACTCAGGCACTTACTTTCACTCATGCAATCATGCACTAAAATAAATAGAAAAGAAAAGTATAAGGAGAGTATACATTTCCCTAATATTTGATTGATTTCATGAAATGTCATTAGTGTGCGACAGAAAATGCAGGTAAAAAGGAAAAACCACAATCTCTGGATAGTGTGAAATGGTAGGATGAAAGGCAAAGACATGGTGTTGTAAATCCTTTCTAATACGCATTAGAGGCTAAGCAGGGAAAGTTTAACTCCATTATTGTGGGTCCGTTGATATAATCATGTGATTTCATTTCAACTTCTGTAGTATGGTTAACATATTGGTACTGTAGAAGCTAAGAAGGTAGTTGCCAGGCAAATGCACAAACTTGTTTAAAGCCCCATAAGCCGGACCATTTGTTGAATGAGTGTCTTCTTACCTCTGCTTTAGAAGATAATATAATTTCATATATTATGTATGAAATCACTCAAAACTAAACTAAAATTCTCACAACCATTTTGTCTTTCTTATAAAGGGGTGAAATTAAATATTGATGATCAATTTGATGACTTTACTTTTACTAAAAAGTATTTTCATTTGGTTTGGTGTATTTTTGTTTTATTAGATGTGACATAAACTATACATGGATGTGAGCAGTTACAGAGGTGAAATCCTGTCAAGCATGCATAAAAGGAAAAAGGAAAATCTTTTACACAGACAGTATAACACGGCAAACAAATCTGCACATGCTGTAAGTACACAGTATAATGGTACACAAGCATACTCGAAACAGAAGCGAACAACCCAAACAAAATAAAATAATTTATAGCGTATGCACTCTTCACAGTTTAGCACAGTATTTAACCATATTACACAACAACACATTTCTATTTGTCCTATTTTTCAAAGATGACTAACTACAGTAAAATCCATATAGTGTGACTGAATATTGTTGTTAATTTAAGCGTACGTTAACATTAGAAAGCACTTAATTGATCATCAAGGGGACATTTACTTTTTACAGAAGCAGAGAGTCAGCAGACATAATGTACAGTGGTGCTTTGTGTGTTATTTGTCTTATTGGGTTATCTTTATCTATTTTTTATTACTTATATGAAGATCTGTTCCCAAATGTCACATTTATGCAAAATGCAAAAACAATTCGAAAGGGTTCAAAAACCTTTTAGCACCACTGTAGATGTTTACAATGTGTTGAAAGAACATCACAACAACAGTACAGTACACACAGTACAGTTTGTTGCATAGTGTGCAACATAGTATGGCTACTGAAGTGATGCAGGGCTTCAGAGTATAGAAATATATAGTTTGTGTGTGTTCAAACATAAAATTACAAATCAACAAGGACCTAAACTAGCAGTATACCATATGCTCTATTAGGGAAATATACAAGTGCATCTCATATGATACTAGTACTGAATGACACTGTATTCTCGCACAGTGCTTCACTATCTCAACCAATAACCTCATTTTGAAAAGATTTTCTCTTTAGTCCATATACAGTTTATCTAACATTAATTACTGACAAACTGACAAAAGACAACATTTCTTTGTCATTTGGTATTTCAAACAATACCAAATGAAATTCAATTATGTAGCAAGGTGTGTTTTTTTTTTGGGGGGGGGAGTCTTCTAATTTTGGCTGACCTAAATACGTGCAGGTAAAGAAACTCTTAAGAACAGAATACATTCTTAAATTGTGAATAAATAACATGCAAATTAGGCTAAATATGGTTTAATCACTAGCAATGGGTTAGCAATGTTATATACTATACTGTAGCCTACCTCTAAAAGCAACTGCTCTAGTAAATATACTATGTCCAGTGGCAGAACACTGCTAAAACAAATGCCGGTAATAACTTCAGTAATGACCAATGCTGACACAATAGTATTACATCTGTGTTCGCTCCCCTTTCAACACCTCCTCTGGAAGCCCTCCCACCCAGCCTTGGATCTGAGCCCTCTCCTGACCATCTCCCAAGCTGGGCTGCAAATCACAGATGAAGTGGTTGAGCATCCTCTGGGCTGACTGCAGGCCGGCCAGGCTCCTGTCCCGCTCCGGCTCCCTAGGGCCCAGCAGCGTAGCCACCGCTGTGTCACTGTCCTTCGTTGTCCTCCAGTGATGAATGATCTCATTATCAGAATCATCGATAGCTTCGTCTTCCGGATGGTGAAGGTCCATCATGGCCTCGGTGCCTCTTAGCTCCTCCTGCATGTGATGACACGCCGTAGGGATCTCCTCCAGACTGGCTGAGCGAATGCGGATGAGAGAGCCTAGTCTCTGGCCTGAGGAGACCCTGTAACCGCCCTCCCCTGTCACCATGCCGTGACCAGCGTCGGTCTGGGGTATTGCTAGGATCTCCCGGTGGATGGTGAACTGGAGATGTGGTATCTTTAGTGGATGTGAAGGATGCAGCCTGACGCTTTCCTCCCCGCCTGATTCACTGTCGATGTCAGCTTCAACCTGCCCCTCCCAGGACCTGTGCTCCGGTCTCCATGCCGAAAACGCGCCGTGCTTTGAGGGGCCTCTGTTTGAACCTTTCAGTATGAACAGCGGGGTCTCATCGCCAGTTTCCGACCAGTCAGATTCCTCCTCTTCAGGAACCGACCCCAGCGACAGATCCTGCCCCTCTTTGACCGTCACAAAGTTATGACCGTCCATGAACTGAGATGGAGGGGGTGCGACGGGAACAACAAATTGACCAGTGGAAGGATCTGTCTGGAAATGGGGCTCAGGAGGGTTGTGTAGGCCTGATGCCACCTAAGTGGACAGGAGTGAGGAGCAATAAATCGATAGATTAAATAAATGGGTCAAAATTTAAAAGCATGTAAAATGTATTCATTTATTATTCTAATTTTCCAAAAAACTACACTATTTTAAATCATAATATTATACTTCTGTAATGCAAATTTATTATATGTTAAAATTATGTATTCGTCTCTGATTTTTTTATTATTTTTTGGTGCCTTGAAGTGACGTTCTCACATTAGGCATCTCTACGTCAGGCTTTGCACTGGTGAGTTGCTTTGTTAGCACTGAAATGCGCTGGTTCAGCCTCTCCCGTTCTCCATTCATGACCTGTGCCTGACAGAAAACAACAATCACACATTAAAACCTTCATATTTCCGGTGATTTGTGAGTCAGTGGGAGACCATTTACCTACGTTTGGGATGTTTAGTCTATCCCAGGACTTTGTCACAAGTCACAAGTGTAAAGCTTGACAGGCATGTTTGGAGTTCAAATGTCTAGCATTTATCTTACCACTGAATTAAGCTTTTGCTCCAGAAGGTTATTTGTCTGTTGGGTGGAGGAATAGTTTTCTTGTAATCTAGACAGAGACGTGAAGAAAGAAAACAGAGAAAGAGCAAAGGGATATAAAATGGGATCAAAGGTTATCCAACATTATGTGAGGAAAAGTAATATTATAAACCATTCCATCATGGTTAAAAAAAAACCTAGTGCTGCTTTAAACCTACTGCAGCTAAGAGATGTACTACAATCTTAATATATCATTGAGATTGAGTTTATGATGACCTTTTCCTTTTTAGTGACACAAGGACAGGGGCTTACAATTCCTTATAGTTAAACAAAAAATGAAGAAAATATAATATAAAAATATAATAATTTAATATTCATTAATTTGTTACTAAAATGAATCACCATGTATGACTATCGCCTGATTGAGCCTTATACGCAAAGCATGTTTGAATAAACAGAGCTAAGAGAATCTGTATGGATTACATCTTTGACATGATTATCTGCTTTAACTGTGTCAAGATAGGTCTATAATGGCTCAACAAGATGGCTGAATTAGTCATTAATAATTGGGATAACAATATATTTGTGTGTCTTTCTAAAGATGTCTGAGTTAAATGAATGGAGCAGCGGCTGAGCAAAATCTCAGTGAAACATGTTAGTTCTTTACATGTTAAACTTTTGCGTGAGGTTGCTAAGCTCTATGCGTGTCTTCTGAAGCTCAGTCTCCAGGACCTGTTGGCTGCTCATGAACTCTTCTCCCAAACACTCCATTCTCACAGCGGATTGCAGCAAACTGTGTTGCAGACCCACATTTTGCTCCTGTAGTATCCTACAAAGGAACATGTTTTAAAGGTTTACTAAGTGCCAAGTGGCAATCTTGAACTTTTTAGCTTATTGTAAAATGGCGATGCCTATGGTAAGTAAATGGTAGGTAGTTACTTTTGACAACCTACCATAAATATACAGAAACTATAGTATTGAACCTTCTGGCCCTGTGCTGTGGTGCCAGACCAAACATTGGTTGCAAGGAAACCTCTATCAGCCGTAAATAGCACCACTATTTATGTATTTAAAAAATGTATGATTGTTGCTTTTAGTTTAAGCAGTTGTGTATACTTCTGTACATTATTGTCACTATATGATAATTTCTGCAATTTCTGCAAAATCTTATGCTGTGAGGTGTGGTAGTCTAAACTTTTCTGAAATCAAATTACAATATTTATCAATAATACATTTTGATGCCAAAACATCAGTCAACATGATGTCCTTCAGTCACTGTCTCAAAAAATATGGTGTTCACAGAATCAAATGGCACTTACATTATTTGATCCCGCTCCCCTGCTTCATTCTATATTAAAAGATCAGATGGTGAAATTTAAAAAAACAAATGTAATACCAATAATGAATTAATACTATTCCTCATAAAAAATTAATCAAAAACAGTAGGACAAGTAGTGACAGAGTTTGTGTGTGATGTGTGATGATGCGTGGAACACGATTGCGTAACCTCTGGATGAATAATGAAAAGCTAGTTGTACACATGGCAGGGGGCATGGTGATTAACCTAACCCTAGGGGTTTGATCATACTTTCTGTAACAAGGATGCTGAGCCTCTGTAGCTTGTCCGATCCTCCTCCAGACTGGAAGAGCTGGTAGCATTCTTAGATGAACCTGGTGTGCTGGAATGAGACGCAAGCTTCCTGTCTGATGGCAAACCACTATGGTGGCTGTCATGGTGATGGGAATGGGGATGGGATTGGCCCTGTGTGGGATTATGGTGATGGCTGGAGGGGTGGCTGTGGTGTGGCTCAGACTGGGTTGGGCTGTGGTGGGTCTGGTGAGAGATGTGGTGGAGATGGTCAGAGTCATGCTGGTGTTGTTGCAGGTCAGACTCTAAATGGCCAGAATGGTGATGGACCTCTGGTACAGCCTCATTATAAGACTCCTGATCACTCTTTTTGGAATGGCTGACACTATGAAGTGATTCAGAGCCATCTCCTTGACGATGAACTGCACTGTGGTAGTCTCCATGGTGATGGGTTGAGCTATGGTGACCAAGATGAGTTGGGCTTTGGTTGTGTCCATGGGGATTTGTGTGGGCATGATGGTCTCCATGGAGAGGAGTTGTATTTTTTTGGTCTCCATGGTGAGGAGTTGAGCTGTGATGGTCTCCATGGTGATGGGTTCGGCTGTGATGGTCTCCTTTGTGATGGTGATGGGTTTGGCTGTGATGGTCTCCTTGGTGATGGTGATGATGGTGGTGGGTTTGGCTGTGATGGTGATGTGTTGGGCTCTGCTCACAATGTCGATGGTGATGACTTGAACTCTGGTGATCTCCATGGTGATGACCTTGGTCTCTGGGGTGATGGTGATGAATTGGCACGTTATGGCCTCCATGATGATGGCTTGCTCTGTGATGGTCTCCATGGAGATGGTGATGACCCTGGCTGTGATGGTCTCCATGGTGATGGTGAGAAGACGGGTTGGGCTGGTCTCCATGATGTTTTTGGTCGTGGGGGTCTCTATGGTGATGGTGATGAACTAGGTTGTGGTGGTCTCCATGGCAATGACCTGGACGGTAGCTGTGTCTATGGTGATGTTTTCTCTGGTGAATGTGATGACATGGGCTGCTGCGGCCTTTATGATGATGATGGTGTTCACCATGGTGATGGGGAACAGGTGAGTGGGAGTGACGCTTGGGTGACCATGAATGGCGTCTGTGGGAGGGGGTAATTTCTGGGCTGTCTCTGATATCACTGCAGCTTTTAGGAGTGTGATGCACATGAGGGCCTCCATGGTCTCCATTGTGACCGTGGTGGTGGTTTGTGCGTTTTCCATGTTCAGAGCGAGGTCGCCTGCTAGAACGTAAATGTTTGCTGGTATGAGTGCGATTGCTGGATGCGGTTGAGTCGGCACTGCCAGGCTGACTCCTCTGCGTTCTGTTGGTCACAGACCTCACAGAGGCCCGACCTGAGCTGCTGTGAGCATCTGTAACTCCAAGGGTAGTGAGTCTCATTGGGCTGAGGACCTGCCGAGTGATCTCATTCAGAAAGGCCGAAAACTTAAGTTTCTCTTTCACCAAGTTCTTATTCGTTTCATTTTTCTTACTTCCCAATTCCTCTTCGTTTTCCTTCCCATCCCTGCTTAGGGCCTCCATTGACTTCGCTTTGCGGGTTATTCCCGGGCCTCTGGTAACCCTCTGCTCGCTTTTCAAGGTTCCTGTGACTGGCCTGGAGCGGGGAGATGCACCTCTCTCTTGTTTCTCCCTGACGGACAGCCTGGTCCCATGGCCTTCCTCTCCTATTAAGGGTGTGGTGTCATTTTCCTCTTGGAAGATGTCAGTGCAGGATTGGGAATGCTTTTTAAGGGGATGTTTTTGACAATACTCAACGCTGGCCTCAGAAGACAGCAAAGAGGTAGATGTTGAGGAGGACAAAGAATATGAGGAGGAGGAGCTTGATGAGGGTGAGGAAGAGGAGGATGAAGATGAAGCTATTGAAGAGCTAGATGAAGTGCCTGAAACAGGAGGGTGAACAATCCTTTCCGGAAAACATTTTTGTTTATGATGATAATTGCGAGGGTGAGCATGATCGGTCCTCTCACAGTCATGCTGGTGGAAACTGTGGTTGTCATGGTGATGATGGGTAAAACTGCTTTCCTCTGCTGATGAACAGGTGCTGATACAAGAGAGGAAGGTTGCAGCACTGTTAGAAGACAATTGATAGTAAAACAACGCTGAGATAATAATGTTCTTGAGCAAACTTTTTTTTTTAAATCCTTTCAGTAAAACAGTTTATCTTGCAAGACAATGGAAATATTTAATTCCATAGAATGCTTACTCTTAAATTGCATAACAGCAAACTTTGGATGCATGAATTAACAACAGGTAAAAACATACCGATGGATCTCACTACCAACAGTGCCGTGATGCTTCTTGTGATGTGAATTTGGACTGACCATCTGTCTGTGCTTGTAGCCCTTTTCTTGATGGGCTTGTACATCGGGCCTGCTAACACTATGGCCCCCAGTGTCTGCGTTGGGCTGCACGGGTCTGAAATACTTCTCCATCATCAAGTGCTGCCCCTCACAGATGTTCCCAGGAACTGGTAACATAGTGATCCTGGTTTAATATTTGCCTTACAATTACCTTTTCATACTTACTCAGGTACTGGCATGCTGACTGATCTATTAATGGAGTGATCCATTCAGATGGTAATATTCTAAATATATTATCTTGAATATTAAAAATATTACATTTAAATTTGCTAATAAAAGAATGGCATTTATTATATAAGTTTCAACTGCTAATTAATAGGCCTAATCCTTTACCTTCTAATGTTTAGAAAAGCAACATAATTGTTATGTTACATGGACACCTTTAAGTCTGTAGACTGCACATTTGATTGATAATAAAATAAGCCATGCACTGAAATTAAATAGTTATTATTAAACAATAATGTAATCTTCTGATGTAAATTAATGTCTAATGCAAATTAACAGAACACTATGTTAAAGTACAATTAAACAATTGTTACAAATCACAAATCTAAATTACACCTTGGTTCTGTTCCATTAATTCACTAACTAATCACTTTACTAGTGCACTATTACTCTAGTAGCAAAACAGGAATAAAACTTCCAGGTGTTAAACCAGACACATCCAACACTTGTACTTACTTTCTCGCAGAAGCCAGGGAAATGACTCATGGAGAGGTGATCATTGATGCTTTAAGCTAAAAACGTAATGACTCTCTCGCTCTTGACACAGAGCCCCACACAGAACCCCATGCACATCAATAAATACTAATGCACATTTCCATTGGCCAGAAAACAAGAGATGCACAGATATGCTTAACAGCCAACTGAAAGATTAATATGATGAAATACTGACTATATATAAAACTGTACATAAAAAATACTACATGGTACATAAAATATATATAGTGTATACTATATAGTACACACTTACGTTACAAGATAACGTAAGAGACTCACAACGTAATGTTAGGTGGAATAAATATAATTATATTATTGACAAACCTTCTGGTCCTGTGTTGTGGTGCCAGACCAAAAGTTGGAATTTCTCCATTTAGTTCTAGCATTAACTAACCTGTAGTTGTGACTGGTGTAGTGGATGCAACTTCCATTTCAGATGCAGAATCTTGAAGTCAGGCAAAAAGGTAACAAAACATTTAACAATTGTTATTGTGTTTGTCAGATATTTGCTATTTTCTCAATGATCTTTAAACAAAATGGTAGGCCTATTATAGTAAAGTCAAGCCAGGACTAAAACAATGTTTATACATTAGCACACACCGCACAAAAAATAAGTAATTTTTCCTTCCTCTGTGGTCGTGACTAAAGAACAGAAAAGCTCTATGCAAGTTAACTGTAATGCTAATGTAGTCATGTATTGACCAGTCTGTCCCTATTATGTCAATGCAATGCCAATCCTAATAACTCACAGTGATCGCCACATCATTAAAAGTTACATTGAATTCCAATGGAATGACTAAAGCAATTAGCGTCATAAGACAGCAGGAAATATTATATCACTTTAGATTAATTGTCAAGTGGGGTATATGAAATTTACGAGACAGAACATAGGTTACAGATATGTGATGGTTCTGTTATTACTGTTGTAGTTCTGCTGCAAATATTTTCATCGCCCATGGCCGCTTTCTCCAAAAATCTATGTAATATGGCCCCTCTGACCCTCTCACAATCAACGTCATCCCTATAGGCTACTCTGACAAGCAGAATGGAAATGTATCAACGCAAACACACACACACACACACACACACACACACACACACACACACACACACACACACACACACACACACACACAATTTTAAACAAGATTCCCAGGGGCTACATGTGACAGCCTTACATAACAAAAGCAGTAGCCATCTAACAGTGTTAGCTAATACAGTAAAGCTCACTGTCAAAACCGTCATGACAGTCCTGGGAGGAATGGGATGCTCGATTCTGACATTTCGACGCTGCGTCGAGATCATGAAGCACATGTTTGGAAACACTGCTCCGAAGTGTGGTTGAAAACGTTAATGACACGTGACCACGGTTAAGCGAAGCTTCGGTGCGTTTCGACAGGTGGCATACCTGCCACTTCTGCGCTTGATTGACACTCTCTCTAACAAACCACACATATCTGTCTCTAACTCCCAGAATGTTTAAAAGTCAGGCAAACACATCACAACCTTGAGGGTTTTTGTGAGAGATTTTGAGAGATAGAGACATATAGGCTACAGCTATTGACGATTTCAGTGATAGGCAGCAATTTAGGACAGATATAGTAGGCGAACATATTAAACCCTTTCACGCATGAATTATGAAATCCTCAGTCAGGATTTTTTACCCCAAGTGTTTTTATTCTTCTTTAGGCATGAAAAACAATATTTGAGCTTCATTATTTATAAACACAAATTTTTCAAGGAGTTTTTCACATGTCCACTCAGGTGGACTGCATGCACTTTGAGTTTTAATTTAAGATATATAAATATATTATATATAATATATATAAATTATATATTGCGTAAAAACTATAAAATAATGTTTTTATTGGTATTAAACTAATATATTCACATATTTTAACGTATTCTAATACCGTTCAATGCAATGCAAAAACGTTGACTCTGACTCTTCAGCCTCTCCCCTCTTTCTACTCCTACACTCTTTCAGATGCAACTCAACAGTCACTTCAGTTTCAGACATCAGTACATCACCTCACCATTTTCTATGAAAATTGGCAATGCACCCAGGGCACAAAGCCACATTACACTGCATGCAGAGGTACTTGGTTTTTCGTGTGCATGCAGCATCATGGCATGTTTGCATTTTTTTGCTTCAGTGAACAGGGGCCAGTAGACACTAACTGTTACTCACATAATGGAACTAACCTGTACACTTTTTTGTTACAAAAACTGCAAGTTACATTCTAGCAGATTTTGTATTTTCAAGAACAACAAAGTCACAGTAATAGTATGAATTGTAGATGAAATATAGCTGGCAACGCATGATGTCCAATTTAGTGGACAAATAATTCATTGTAATTTCCTCCAAACAGACAATCAATACTTGGAAAATTTCACAACTGTATTACTCCTTACTTGTTAAAAAAATTATTTACAGGCAGGGGTCTCCTACTATAGAAGGACTGGACGGATGTTCCTGAGCTGCTCGGCATGCTTCACTGTCTGTCATCTTGGATTTGTACATTTTGTGTTGCACTTACAGTGGCTGGCCAATGGGTGGCAGTGTATGGGATGACAGACTAGAGTCCACTGTGGTGGCTGATGTGCAATTATACCATCAAAACCCATGCATATACACGGAAATGGCTTTTGAATAGCTATCCACTGTAGTGACCACTATGCGTGAAAGGGTTTTAATAGTGATAGCTATGATAAATTTAGTGACATAGTGATAGAGAGAGATAGCGATAGGTGAGAGATAGCAAATTGATAGTGTGTAGAGATAGATAGATAACAGAGGAGTAAAAGTCCTGCCAGGTTTTCCTTCTGCTTGTTCACTTAACCAGGTGATTTCAATTACAGGGACTAATAATTGAAATCACCTGCTTAAGTGAACAAGCAGAGAGAAAACCTGGCAGGACTTTTACTCTCTGAAGTCGGACTTTTCCACCTCTGATAGATAGTGATTAAGTTGGAGAATCCACGTACGAGATCCCGATCTTTGGTGTGGGAACATTCATTTGGAAACCCTAAATAAAGTAAGGTGTATGATTTTTAGGCAATATTTGACAGATGCTTTTGTTCAAAGGACACGATCTTTTGATTTTGCCTATTGGCAGGAGAGACATGCTGTAGCCTATATCGGCACCTATGGCAAAAAATACTTATGTAGCCTATGCCAGCAACAAGTGGTCCATGTGAACACATTTTTTCCAAGGTTGGGGAAGTCATATGTAGGCTAACAAAAGAAACCAATTCAGCCCCAAAACAGATTAAAAATCTTGACATTTTCCAGGCTACAAGGTAGCTGTAAAAACAAAAATTTTGAGAAAACTGAAATTATTAAGACATGATGCAATAGATGTCTTAACTTCTGACTAAAGGTTTATACAAGAGTTTTGCCTAATTCCTCAGACGAGGATTTTTGCACCCAGTATTCCCAGGTGCATGGCCGGATCATGGTCCCGTGAGGCCCCGGGGCACATGTCTAGTGGTCAGCTCACTCTTTAAACACCTGGGGGCCCTCACTCTGTAAGCGCTGTGGGATCTGGGGGGCCCTGATGGTCAGCTCACTCTTTTTAAAGACCAAATGGCCTGGGGGCCCTTACACTGTGGGATCTGGGGGGCCCTAGTGGTTAGCTTACTCTTTAAACACCAAGGGGCCTGGGGGCCCTCACACTGTAAGCACTGTGGGATCTGGGGGCCCCTAGTGGTTAGCTTACTCTTTAAACACCAAGGGGCCTGGGGGCCCTCACACTGTAAGCGCTGCAGTAAGCGCTGAGGGATCTGGGGGGCCCTAGTAGTTAGCTCTCAATTTAAACACCAAGGGGCCCGGGGGCCCTCACATTGTACGCGCTGGGGGGCCCTTGTGGTTAGCTCACGCTATAAGCACCCAGGGGCCTAGGTGTTCAACTTCCTTAGGAAGTCTTGGGCCACGCATGGCCCGCGGCCTGAGGCTTGGAGGCCCCTGGCAGTCCGAAGCCCCGCTGGCCCGGTCCATAATCCAGCCATGCCCAGGGGGTCTCCCCTCCAAATACAAACCCAACACTGCTTATCGGTTGTGTTCCGTGTACTATGGCCATAAGCGGTATAATACTGAAATAACAAGCTATTTAAATAGCTTCACAGATGTTATGAAACAAAACAACACACTGTTCATTGCAATTCCAATTTGCCGTCTCTGACAACCTGAAAGCTTTTGTTTGTTTGTTGTATGGTGATTTCTCTGAAATCCTATTGGTCATGTATTGATAGGCCGGTAGGTGTCAATTTCTGGCACAATTGCTTAGAACGTTTACCAGTACCAGATCATAGAAAGTAATGGCTGTCTGAGAATACAAGCTTTCATGATGATAGCGTGCCACAGCAGCTGTCAATTTTTGAATGAAAATTAGCATTGTTAAGTGGCTAATAGTTATGTCGTGACACTGAATGCTTAATTTTAAATCAAATCAATTACATTTCTGTTGCACAATGTTTGAAAGCTTGTCTATACAACACATGCTGTTCTAGTTAAGAGTAAAAATATTTTAACTTTCCCTCAACCTCTCCCTCAACGTCAGTAAAACCAAGGAGCTTGTTGTGGACTTCAGGAAGAAAGGCGGAGAACACTTCCCCATCACCATCAATGGAGCACCGGTGGAGAGAGTCAGCAGCTTCAAGTTCCTCGGTTTCCACATTACTGAGGAACTCACATGGTCCGTCCACACTGAGGCGGTTGTGAAGAAGGCTCACCAGCGCCTCTTCTTCCTGAGACGGCTGAGGAAGTTTGGAATGAGCCACCACATCCTCAC
>JAOEHI010001216.1:0-12883 GCA_025447815.1 Percopsis transmontana
ATTCCACGTTTTTGCTGAACATTTAACCCCGTTTGAACCTGGTGGATTCACGGGGACAACGTATTCTGGATAAACCAAATTCTTAACACCCCCCCCCCCCCCCCCCGCCACCGCAAAGAACATTGTTTATGACGGTAAACACACCTGCAGTACATTAAAGGTTTACAATAGCTGATTGGATAAAAATGTTAAAAAGGTAGCTTTTTTTTGCAGAGCTAGGGTTCTGCTGTGTGATTGGCCTACATGCTCCATGTCTGAACGCAATGTGGGACTTCTTGTGATCGCAGGTCAATAGCCTACTGTAACAGAAAGATGCCAGAAGTCATTTTATACCAAATAAAGTGCATTCCCTTTGAACAGGACTTGAAGGAATTAAAGCTAGAATCATGAACTTTGCAGTTTGTACCTAGGCAAAGTACTGTAAATAAGTGGCAAATAAGTAATCACTTGAAAACCAAAATGTCTAATGTGTGTGTAATGAGTATGCATATGGCCAGTACATGGGCTAATGAGGTGGACTTGTATTATACCAGTATCCCCGTGCCAGTCGCACATGACAACAAAACATAAAAAGTACAAAAGGAAATTAAAAAGTATCACTGTATTACCTCAGCATTAGATAGCAGCTGAACTGGCATCGTTTTAGGCTACATGACAAAGAGATTGGTGCTCTAAAGCAGCATTAATAGATCTCCTTTTAGTGTCATTGAGCCACGGGGTCTTTCTTTAAGCACCCGTCTGCTTCCCACAGCCAGCCTGTCATTTTCAGCTCTGCGCTCCTGAACACCCACTCAGCCCCGCCCATTTAACCAGAGTGAATAACCAAGCTCAACTTGAAATTCCAGTCGTGACCTGAAAGCGAAAAAGCTCCCCGTACTTGTCATAATCACAGATGGTGGAAAAACTAGGGGTAATCTAGGTTTAGCCTCTTCTTTGGGTAGTGTGTGCCAATCGCACTTTACTGCGGGACATTTACGTATAACCTTATGTATAGTGTTACATGGCATGATGGCACAGTAGTAAGACTGTTTTCAGACTGTTAAACTTACTTTAAATTACTAGAAATCTTGATATTGTATATATATATATATTTAGAGGTTACGCTAAAAAGGGTCTACCCAATGGCTCAAGTCTTATTTAGGCCTAGTTTGGACAGACTTTGAATTGGGCACGGTCATTAAATCGTGCACTTACACAAGAATGCTAAACCAAAATGCGCTGCTCTGCCGCTTCCTTTCAGGGTCCGATTTGTTTCTCGTTTGTTAACGGAAGTACCCATTGAATCAGAATCTACGTATATAGAAGCCTAGCGAATCTACATGAAATCTAAAAGCGAACGAATATGAGCTGCATGACACAAGAGTTGACAGATAAGCTCTGCGCCTCGTCTTGAGAGGTTTCACGTTGGCAGAGACGTGGAAGGTGGCTTATCTGCAAGTTTATTTACAAATCTGGTTTAGAAATCAGTTTTCTGATAGCCTTGGGATACAATTGTGATTACGCAAGCTCCACATTGCGTTTTCATTTGCTTCTCAGTCTGTGCCCCGCCAGCTAACGGCCACTTGTCAAGTTCTGTTGATGACGAAGGCAGTAAGTGGCTGTGTCCAAAACCCCTAGCCATGTTTCACTGGTTAATGGTGGCCTACACAACCAACTGTTTTCTATTGAGCGTTTCCAAACTGAGAAGCAATGCAAAACAGAATGTGTAGCTAGCAAAATGGTGATAGTCTCGAGACTAACTCTCTAACTGACTTGCTAAGCACAAATCTCTCATTGCTCTATACAGTAAAACATACTAGAGAAGCTGGGTGTCTGTTGCGCGCACACACACACACACACACAAACGGTTGCCCTGGCGGTGAATGAGGAAAGGCATTATATTTTTAGCTGACGACAGAAAACAGACAAAAACACGGCGACACTGTAACAAACAGACGCGCCTCGCAGACCCATTGAGTTACACAAGTCTACAGCAGGAATAGTCAACTGCCACACCTAAATCAAACGTACCCATAATTATGATTCTATTTAGCTGCCTGCAATGACATGTCTGCGAAAAAGTCAGTGTGTGCGTGTGTACATCACCAACATGTGATGAACTTGAAAATCAGCTCTCACACCGCACGACTTCCCTAATGACAGCAGTATTGATGCAACTGACAGTTAGCTAATACAACATGCTAGGTGACCACCGTATTGTATCACAACCGATGCACTGACTCTTTGACAGGTAGACATTCCTGAACAAAGCTTTTCAAAATAAAAGCATGGAGGAAAAAAAAAAACTTTGATGATGTCTTTTTCTATCATTCCCCATCTGTCACCCCCACCCCCACGCACCCGCACGCACCCACACACACACAAGGACTTGTAAGAGTGATGAAATCAAGGTAGCAGTGTTCTTGTGGCGTTAGTTAGTAACCTTTGCGTTACACAGGCATTATCTACCAACGGGGTGCGTCTGAATTTGTAATAATGCTGACGGAACCGCGTGTAGACAGTAAACTGAAATATCTTACCGACTGACTCATCACAATACAACATTATATCTAACTAGCTATAGGGCTGGCAGAGATGATTTCAAAATCTTGACATTATTATTGTTATTATTTTATTTTGTTATTAGTCATGGAAATTTATCTTTTGTGAGGATTATGGATCATTTTAATTAGGGTGAAACAATTAGGCATAATCATTTTCACAATTAAATCAAACAATTGTTTAATCGGTTATCGATTATTAACGTAAAATAATGGTATAATCGACGAGTGATGTGTCATTTACGACTGTATCGAAATGTGAAAGCGTGTAATTTTTCCCTAAAGTCAAATGTGTTAGACAGCTGCGTCAACAAGTTAAGCAATTCCACGACGCCTGTTTTGGTTCAGACAACTTGATGCGCGTGGTTTTGTACTTACTTTACTAGTTACTTTACATTACTTCCCTTTACAGACATTTTACAGTCCGACACAATCGCACAGACCGATCGAATAATCCCGAAAATAATCCCAAAAAATTGTTGATTGTGAAAAAAATCGTTAGTTGTAGCCCCAAATATAGGCCTAACAAAAGTGTCCCGCCCCTCCCCCCTTTTTAAAACAACACAAACAAACAACCCCCCCCCTCTCTCTCTCCTTACTTGAGAAAGTACTTCTGGCCATTGCTAGTGTAAGCCATCTCCCAGCCCGGTGGCAGGGGCACTTCCTCGGCCACATCGAAGGACTGGTGCCGCTGGTGATGGTGGTGCTGGTGGTGCTGGGGGGGCCCCGGGCTCGGGGTGCCCACCGACCCGAGCTGCAGCGAGGCCGGGGAGGAGTGGGAACGGGTGTGGGAGACCTGGAGACGGGAATGCTGGCAGGTAGAGTCCGTGCTGCTCTGCCGGGAATGGGAACCCGAGTCGGGCTCCTTGAAGAAGGACTCCGGGAGCATTTTCTTCCGCCAGGACGACGGCTTCGGGTTCATGACCGAGTTGAACAGGGCTTCCAGGTCAGTGTCCGAATCCTGGGCTACGTGCACCACTTGTTGGCCCGGCATCGGTTGGTGTTGCGGATTCATCGCGCCTGGGGGAGGGGGGGAAAACTATCTCAAAAAGTTGGATGAGAAAGTTTGGGAAAGGTTGGTTGGAACTTCCCTTCCAGGCGACGAGCGGGTTGAGAGTGCGGCCTTCTGACAGTCCGCGGTGTCCTCCCTAAATCTGTCTCCTGATACTAGGGGGGACTTTCCTCTCACTCCAACGGTCTAATCCGAAATAACTTCACACGATCACGGTGAAACTTTTAAACAAACCCCACACAGAAGAATGGCGACTAAAACTAAAAGAAGAAAAAACCCCGACGTCGCAACAACTTTTCCTCGGTGTTTTTCCCGTCCCTGTTGATCGTCGTTTGAACTCGAAGTTTAGTAAACTGGAAAATTGGGACGGGCCGACCGGGCGGAGCTTCATGAATATTCAACAGCGTGTGGGAGAGAGGGGAGGGGACAAAAAAATGTTTTGGTCATAATAGAACTTTACACTACGTTTAATGTAAATGTAACGGCATAAAACGCAGCCATAAGTTTTTATTGTATTCCAACCGCCGTGTTTTGCACTAGGCTACTGTCACCTCGGGCCACACAGACGTTTGCGTGACAACGTTATTTGCTGTCAAATCACAGATGCTTCACGGCAGTTTGGCGAGAGTTGTCGAGTGTTCAACTTCGAGACAAGAACACAGAGCGGCGGAATGCGCCCGCGAAGTGCGAAGAAGCGTTTCGCCGTCTCGCTCCTGCAATCCATGCGATCGCCCCGAACGCTGCTGTGAACGCGTCGCGGTGTGTGGGTGTGCATAATCCGGTGAAACCTGAGATCGTGTGCGTGTGCGCGTAGGGCGTGCGTGCGCAAGTGGGCGAGTGAGTGAGAGAGACCCTCTATTGTTCTGGACTATCAATACCACTCTTTCGCAGTGTACTGCTTATCACTAGCCCGCCGGCCCACACTGTAAAAGGGCAAACTCAGACTTGGGAGAGTTTTCATTTAAAGGGCCACGGCAGTTACTCGTAGAGAATTAAATATTAAGACGTCGTTAGCACTGATTTCCTACTCGTTAAACTTCCCGCCTGCTTTTGGTTTTTGGACAGTAAAGAGGTAACACTTGTATACTTGTCAGTTGTATAATTGTATCATCTAAATCAAAACACAAATCTATTTACAACAACATTATCGAGTAACGGAGAGCAATCTGACATTACTTTGGTCACCATGAAGATTTGTGTGTATCTTTCAAAACTACAGTATTTTTAGTGCCACCTGTACAGCTACTTGGCATGGGTGTGAAAACCCTGATTCCCCCCTAGTCTTTTTGGTAATGGAAGAGGTGCTGTCCCCCAACACGGGGCTGAAAAGGACCACAATGTACATAAGGTAAGTTAAAGTAATACTTTAAACCACTGTGTGAGGTAAAGCAGTTCTGGGAAGGTATACGGTGGCTTCAGAAAGGATTCAGACCCCTTCACGTTTTGCACAATTCATTGTGTTGTAGATTTCATTTTAGGGTCAGGGGGTTGACCTTTGAGTTCTGCTATGGCAGAGTCGAGGATTGTGCCTTTAAGACCAGAGTACAGCATTTAAACCGCACCGCAAGAAGGCCTCTTAAAGAAACGTCAGTCCGACTGCTAATGTGCACACATCTCCCCAGCCCATTTCTCTGCTCCAAGTGTGTGAGTGTTCGTGTGCCTGCGAACAGCTGACTGTTGTGTGTAACAGCAGCCAAAACCTCAGCTGACATATGACACATGCGTCTACACACACACACACACACACACGCACAGTTCCTCCGTCCATGAGAAACCCACCTGTCTTCGGCCTCCACGACCTCTCTCTCTCTCTCTTTCTGTCTCTCTCTCTGTCTCTCTTAGCCTATCATAATGTCATTCCGGAAGTCACCGTTTCATTTATTATTATTCGTATTTCGTATTTTAAGTATTGTAATTTAAGTATTCGACTTCAAAGACACTGCGAAAGGATTTCCATTGTTCCACAGTGGAAAACAGAAGAATTAACAAGTAGAGGACTCATGTAAAAATGGCCAGAAATATTTTAGAAAGTAATCACTACCTGTGTTTTTTGCCCCTACAAAAGCCTGCCCTTGTGTTAGAAGAGAAGGTGCCTTAGGAATAATTATCCAGTGAAACCTTTCACAGCTGTGTTTTTACTGCAGTTTGATGCCAAAGACCAGTTGCCCATTGATCCAGTCCTATTAATAAAGGGGGAGGAGAAGAGCAATGCATCTAGATGCAGGAGGGGCAAGCACTCTGAGTTTCAAACCAAAACAAGGGTTTTGTAACGCTGGGTCCGGACACAAATCTAGGCGTGTTCATAGCCCATATTAAGCAATGCGTCAGTATGAAGTTGATGTTTGAAGCATCAAAAGCTCTCTCTGTCAATCCCCGCATTGCTTGTCGATATTTTTTATTTAATTTTTTTTTGCTCGAGCTATTTTTCCCCATTTAGGTTCTTTTATTTGTATTAAAATGTTTGTTCTGCTGAATATGCGCCAAAGTATAGGTTTTTCCCCCCCGACAGGAAGTGACAGCAGAGGATGGCAGCTGGTGACAGGAAAGAGAGCTGAAGAGGAAATTACAGGCATGGGACGTATAAATCCCTGTGGTCTGCGGTTTGGGGAAGGATTTAATAGATACTCCCACTCTACCTTTACCTTTTCTAGGGGGGTCAGGTATATAGTGGCACACTTCTCCGTCTCCAAATGTCACTACAGTTATTTTACAGTTATGCCTTTAATGCATAATTGTTTACCGGGGGCAAATAAAGTTTTATTTTTGCAGAAAAAGTGTTTGTTTAACATTGACTCGCTCGTTTTTTTTCCATATCTAAATGATCAGTAGAAAAAGGGTATTTCCTCTCTGCAATACAGGAACCGCACCCTCTATAGGTTGAGAACAGGTTATTACCATTTGAGAAGTGACATCACCTTGTAATATAGTAGGTGACACATCGACCAGTGTTCCTCCTAGAAGGTGCCGTTACTGTGGTTCACATTTAGTGTTTGGTTGCTCTATAAACAATATCACACTAACTTTTAATTTAATTCCATTTACTCATTGCATTGCAGGGTAAACATGTAGTTAGAATAGCAGTCTCCCGGGATACCGACCATGTTACTTTACTTGGGTACATCATCCCATGACATAGCAACATTCCATTTAGACCTTGCTCTCATACATTTTAAATAGATAACGGTAGAGAAATAAAGACAGACCATGGCGAGGGGGTTAAAGGTTAAGGGTTCAGGCAGTGCTCTGAGGTGGAGAGGAAGCCCTTTTCACCATGGTGGCTTCAGGATGGAGAGAACAGAGTTGTGACCGACGTCGAGATTCAGACAGCCGGGCAGGATGGGGGGGGGGGGGGGCTTAATCAGTGTGCAGGAAGGAGAGGTGTTGAGCTGACGATAGCAAGGAGAGAGTCACAGAGGAGGGAGATGCTTCTGAAGGGAGGGGGAGGCAAAGCGGTGACTAGTAGGAGGGGGTGAGGGGAAGTTCAGAGCCACACTCCTTGAGATCACCGTAATGCCTCTCCCACGCTCACCTCATATGTCTTCAGCTCGTAGGTGGGGGAGTAGAGTGGAATGTGAGGCACTCCCCAAACACCATCTTGGTTTTGTTGGCAGCTTGTGATAACATGGCATTAGAATAAAACACATTTATACCAACCTTTAGTGTCCTTCCTGTCTTCATCATGTGCAGTGTTACTATCTTAATAATCATTGTATCCATACAAGCTGACACATTAAAGGTCTTCTCAAGTACTGTACACACAACCTCTTAACTGTGTCTTATCGTTTCGGCGCTGATATAATGTTCTGTGTGTAACGGAGGCCAGCGGTACAGCAAGGTGCTGAGCTGTGCAGAGTGAACATCACACCGCGACACCTTAACAGACGTGTTAGCGACATACACTAGAGCCCATTGGGTTTTAGCCTCCCTTGCTATAATGTCCGCCTCCCACGCTGGGGATCCGGGTTCGAGTCCGGTGCGGGACTCGACCGGTTACATGTGCGTGAATTCAAAATGGCAGTGACAGCTCAAAACTTCTCCAAGGGATCCAGGGATGGCTGAATGCATCCCTGCCTCTTACGTCCAACCTAAATTAATAGGGCCCCGTGACCTTAAGACACGCTGCTCGTACGATGCAAGATGGCACAGATCCAGAGGCAATACTCAATGTCACCAGGAGGTGATTCTCACCCTGTTTTGACCCGAGGCTCCTCAATAGACATTGGGTCATTTCTTGGGACCATGACTCAACCCTCTGTGCCCTTGTGGTTTTCTCTGCATAACACAGCTCAAAATAATAAACACAATAATAACATTTATTAAACAAACAAAAAACATAAGGACGTTAAAAATGTATGGACATTTTATTAAAGTAAAAGAAGAATAAAAATTAATACAAAAAGACTATAGGAATATTTAAATCATCTAGTGGGCTACCATGATCTAAATCTTACAAGCCCATCGAGACAACAAGCCCACCCAGAACCTCCTCTGGATCTTCTGGAGCCGGTGTCAAGGGGGGGCAGGAACGTTATTCAGTGCTCAGCGGGGTGTGGGGTCCCTATTTGATGTTGCGCAGGATGCGGCGTGCGTGGTTGGTCTTCATGGCGGCCAGGGCCGTCTCCAGCACGGAGATGAGGTGGAGAAGGGTGGAGGGGTCCGTCTGTACAACCCTGCCGCTATGGTGATCGTCGTCCGTCGCCAGGAGCAACCGCATGGTCACCACGGGAACCACCTGGTGACGGAGGGCACGGCTCGCCAACTGCACAAACAGGGTAAAATAAAGAAATATAAAAGGCAGAGAAGGAAAAAGACGAGATGAGAAAAAAGGAGCATAAACATCATAGAAAGAGAGTAAAATAAAGAAGTAAAAAAAGAAGAGAAGGAAAGAGAAAAACAAGATGAAAAAAAGAGTAACAAGATGAGGAGCATAAACATTTTATTGACAAATGCCTGTGTGAACACCGTCACTGTGAAGAGATCACACCAGCTGTGTTTGCTTTTTAATAAATAAATAAAAAATACACATATGAACATGCTTCGTTTCCATAAACATTGAGCTATAAAAAAGGCTTAAATACGCTAGCACTAGCATCAAGTTACCTTACTCCACAGACTAGGGGCTTGACAAAATATCTTCTAGCAGTTTAAGTGAGGTGCCGTTTGAGATGGAAGCGATCAGTAAGCCGATAGATCAGCTTATACCAGAGCCACAACAGGCTGGGATACAACCCGTGCTGATGCAACACTTTACTCCTCTATGAAACCTACATCTGATGCTACTCACAAACGTCAATGCCCTTCTGGCAGTTGCAGCAGCAGCAGCAACAACAACAACACCACCACAAAAAGCACAGTCACTGTCGTGGATTCACACCGGCCGGACAAGCACACGCATGCACACACACACCTGTACGTCCAGCCTCCATTCCAGGTTGTGATAGGAGGGGAGACAGGGTGCTAGCCGGGTCAGAGTGTTGCGGATCTCCTGTTGATTCTCCACATAGAGCTGGAACAGAGGAAACACATGCAGGGATCAACGTGGCTCAGTGCAGAATAACTACTGTCACTATTGGCTAGAGAGACAGTTAAGGTGGCCTAAGGATTATTTTAGGCCTTAACAAGGGCATGATTTTATTATAATATTTATTATCTTAAGTATGTTTTAAACCGTGTACACTAACATGGTTGGTGTACACGGTCAACTGAGTCAACTTAATTTGTAGGTAAAATAAAAAAAGCTATTTTTTGCTAGATAAGAGTTGTTATTGGCACTGCTGCATATACACCACTAGATGTCAGTATAAAGTCTAGATCCCGTTTTCTAACGTGTAAATGGTTGTACATATTTAAAAGGTGGACTAGGAATGTCTTAGGATAACTACACCATCCACGGTTTAGTTACTGTGCAGCTTTCAAGAAGTACCAAAATACCTCAGAGTATGAACGGTGTTGTCAAATGCAAGGCAAGGAAGCAGTCGAACCTGAAAACTTGTGTTCCCCCTAGCCTTAAGAATGACGGTTTTAAGGAGAGAAAACGTCCCATCTTGGCGTAGAACTGACCTGCAAGAGGACCTGATTGAGCTCTTCACTGAAACCGAGAACCAACACTGAATCCTGGAAATCGACTTCTGAGATCTACAGACATGGGGGGTAAAATGTAATAAAAATGCACACTGGGACACACACACACACACACACTACAATAAATAAAAATGGTTTCTGTTTGCTGGATGTATTGGTAAGTCAACTGACTGCTCTGTTAACAGTGAACAAACCGTTATTATCCTCACTGAGGCAATCTTTGCAGCTTTAAAAACACATCTAGCATAACACACATGATAACCATAAAAACAGAGCAAAAAAGGGCAAAGTACAATTTCATGTTTAAAGTGAATTGGTCGTGAAGCTGCACGACTGACGACTTTGCGACAATAAATAAAACAAATACTGCAAGACGCAGTGAGACAGGAGC
Organism: Percopsis transmontana; assembly: GCA_025447815.1. Classification (NCBI taxonomy): domain Eukaryota; kingdom Metazoa; phylum Chordata; class Actinopteri; order Percopsiformes; family Percopsidae; genus Percopsis; species Percopsis transmontana. The sequence continues at coordinate 10,025 of JAOEHI010001216.1, forward strand.
GGCGAGTGTGCAGTGTGGTTACCATGAATTTAGAGCTCTCGGTCAGCAGGAACATCAGGCCTTCCACTCCACGCTGCACCGTCTCAATGGGGAAGCCCAGTTTTCCTAAACGCAACCAGGCGGTGATAATCAGCGACAACAGGGACGTTGTTCCGCGATGCATTGGCATAGACCTACATGTGGCACTGACGACTTCCCCGGCTAAGAGCGATCATAACGCTATGGCGTAGGCTATGTGGAGGGGTTGGTCTCCAAACCAAAAGAAACAACGTTTTTATTACGCTTACAGATATACAAACGTAAGGAGTGTCTGCGTAAAACACAATATTTAAATGGGTCTTAATTATCATATTATTATTATTATTATTATTATTATTAGGTATTTACTGTAGGCCTACACACATTATTCATAATTTACCATGTTTCTTTACTGTGTGAATTTCTACTCAATATTAATATTTATGGCGTTGTGTCTTCCTCACACACACCCACACGTTATATATAGCAATAGTAGAAATATATATTCCAAATTTAAGTGCGTTAGGAAAACGTGTAACACAATCTTTTCTAGGCGTATTGTGTACTTGGTGTATATTCCTGTTTCACGCCATGTAGCCTACTGTTGTGAGGGAAAGGTGTATCTGCAGGTGTCATTGTATGTGGAAGAAACCATAATTACATACTAGCAGCTCCCTCGTATATTTTGGGGTTAATCCCTCTCTTCAAGAACTCCACCGCGATTCGACCGAACTCCACCACCACTGTAAAGACATACAGTTTAGTCACTATCCTGCATTAGATTTCAGTGGATCCTGTCACAAACCTAACGCAAAGAAAACGCTTATTCGTGTACAATAGTGAACGAGGAAAACACAAAGAATAGGAAAAATGACATATAGTAAAATGCTATCATTTATTCACAGAGAGCTCTTCCATAATTCCCCTTTCCGGTTAAGAACTTCCCATCTTCAACAAATCACAAGATCCAGAAGATTACCTGCAGGTTCCACTTTGGGTAAAAAAGCCAAATGATCTTTATATTCGTCAGACAAAACTAATAACATCTTGACAAACTAATGACTATACAGCAGAACAGGGAGGTTTTCTGTAAAATACAATAATAACTTGCACAGGCGTTATTATTGTCACATGACCATCGAGTTTCCGAAGTTCGGAGGAAACAAGCTATGGCCAGAATCGTTCCGCTGAATGTGCATTTATACAATACATTGAAACATGCCGCGTTTCTATTGCTTTATTATTATGATGATGATGAGTATTATTATTTATATTATTATTATAATTATGTTCTACTGGTTTCCGTTGTGTGCGCTGTGCGCCGCCAAACTTTGATTGATTCTGCGGTTGCCAAGACAACCGTCAGTCGCCAATCTGACCAGTGTAACAACGTGTTTTTTTTGCAGGTTGCGATATATGTAACGTTATATGTCTATTCATTGCGAGGTTTCTACGTTTTATGAGAATATCTCTTTACAGTAACAATACTTACACAAAGTATGATGGCGACCAGCGAAGCCGCGCCGAGGCGAGGCAGGAGGGCAAAGGGCCGTGGGCAGGAGTGGCTCAACGGGTCCAACTACGAGGGAGGATTTCTCAACGGTTTGAAACACGGCACGGGAAAATACACCTGGAAAAGCGGAGAGGTAACTTTCAAACGTAACGTTATCTGCCTTTTTTTTTATAAAGTTGGCCCGCGGGATTTCTTTGTTTAAAAAAATATATAACGTCGCACGTAAATGTCCAATTTATAACTTAACGTCCCAAAGTTAGAATTCATTCGAATATTTTCGGAAGATCTTGGTATTAAAGGGCTAGCTTAGTGTGTATATGATCAGTTAATGTTTTTTGAAAACCTATTAGGCCGTGTACAGTATTTGCCTGTGTGTGTATTAACACTAGCGTCCTAAACTGTCAAAGAAAGGATCATACCGTAACGTTAGTCCTACCGGAGGCCTACTGGAGGGTAACGGACCGATTCATATTTAGAAATAAATACAGGAATGTAAAATTAGAGTAAATCAACGCACCAATAAATAAATGTAGTTAAAAGCGATACAAAAATACGTGTATTTATTATTCCTTTTGTTTCTATGTATGTCTTTATTCATTTCTGCATTCGTTTACTGATTTCTGTATTTATTGACATTTTGACATATTTCTGTATTTATTCATTCCCACATTTATTTATTCCCACATTAATTAATTTCCATATTTCACATTTCCACATTCCACCGTACGATACTTTGCGGGGGTGGTTTCGGTGAACGGTTCTCTCACCAACACCAACAGAAATAAATGCAATTTCGCGGACAAGGCAAGTCGGCTAATAAATAGTCCTCCGCCGCTACTGCATTCATTTAATCTCATGTTAAATTAATCTATATATTTCTGAATATGGCAGAGTTGGCCCTACACTGCGCACGACGCCCTGTGCCCGCACTGCCCCCCAGTGGCCAAAACGAGAATGCCCATAATTACAAGATATAGCGCCTTGACGGCCCCTTTCCGTTCTGTGTGCCCTGTGCATCCCGTAGTACTACCAGGGTTCCTTCTACCAAGACTACAGGCACGGCGAGGGGGTGTACTGTTGGCCCACGGGCCAGAGGTTCACGGGCAAGTTCTACCTCAACAGAAAGGAGGGCTTTGGAACGCATCTGTTCGCTGATGGAACTACCTTTCAGGTAAAATAGCCATGTGGGGAAAGTGAGTAAAGGCCAGTTGGAGTAACCGTCAAAATCCTTGGAAAAAGTACTAAAATATAATACTCAAGTAAAAGTACCGATACTTGGATGAAATATTACTCAAGTACAAGTGAAATTACCCATCTGAAAAATTACT
>JAOEHI010001217.1:0-12883 GCA_025447815.1 Percopsis transmontana
CACTTTACAGTAATGTTGTGCAAATTAATAGGTGAAGTAATTTAGGCTACTAATTGTAAGTCACTTTGGATAAAAGCTTCTGCTAAATGCTTAAATGTAAAATGTAAATACCATTTATAATTTGCGTCGTTTTTTTATTATCAATTTACTGTTTGGCTGAAGTTACAAAAATTCCTTGATAAATATACAGGTACGACGGATTATTCGGACACATTGTAAAAAAAATTATTTGAGAATAAAGTCGTAGGCTAACATTACATGAATAAAGTCATAACATTGCAAGAAAAAAGTCACTTTTTCTCGTAATATTATGAATTTATTCTCAAAATCTCTTCTTTTTTTTACAATGTGGCACTAAAAAAAAGACGTAATATTATGAGGATAAAGTAGTAATTTTAGGCTACATGTTATTTTAGAGGGGAATAGCTAATACAATGAATAATCGGTCCATTATATTTTATAATTTTAGTTTAAAACATTTGAAAAGTTGAGTTAATTCAATGTTTATATATATTCTCATGTTATTAAATTGACTAGATAATTGTGTAGTAAAAAGGAGTGTGTCAATCGAGTGAATGTATGGCCATGTCAATGGTTACATTCAATGCAGGAGAAGATGGGTTGAACTGCACAGCCAGACACAAGCACAATGAAAGCATTCAGAAATGCAGTGGTGTAACCAGGAGGGTCCCCTTGAAAACACTCATAAAACAGTATTTAGTAAAAGCATTGCTAAGGACTACATTTGTATTACAAATATTCATCAATATTCAACATATCTGCTATTTTTGCTCCAAACACAATAATTGTCATTGTGTTCACACGGGGCACAGTTTTTGATTAGCATGTTTTTTTGTGTTAATGCATTCACTGTATGGGCATAATCTGTCCTTGCTGCCGCTTAACATTATTCACATTTACATTTACAGCATTTAGCAGATGCTTTTATCCAAAGCGACTTACAATTAGTACATTTGTCGACAGTTAAACTGGTTAACCACCAGTTTTTGCAAGCAGATAACATTCTCTTAGAATAAGGATAGCATCATGTAACAAGGTTACTTTATATGCATTTGCGCAACATTACTCAAAGATTCGTCATTTAGTCTTCAAACAGTCAATAATGACAATAATCAAAGTTATCATACACACTTAAAGTTATTCATTCTTCAAACAGTAAATAATTGGCAACTGTAAAGTGCTTAGTAATCTAAGAGCTGATCTAGCAGAGTGGAAATTTTTTTAATTATTTAGTTTTTATAGAAAGGGAGGAAAGGAGGATATCATTGTTAGTGTCATTGTTAGTGTTATTAGTGCTATGTGGTAGAGAGATCGTTGGCCGAGGTACTGAGATGGATTTTGAAGAGGTGAGTCTTAAGTCTCTTGCGGAAGATTGGTATTGATTCTGCTGTTCTGACTGCTGCGGGAAGGTCTTTCCACCACTGTGGTGCCACAACTGAGAAGAGTCTGGACTGGGCTGCACGTCGCTAAGGGCAGGGCAAGCTCTGCCCTTAGCGACGGAGGTACCAGCCTGCCAGCCGAGGCAGTAGATCGAAGTGCTCTGGCTGGGGCTTGGAAACTTACCATTGCCTGGAGGTAGAGCGGGGCGGTTCCTTTTGCTACCTTGTAGGCCAGCACTAATGTTTTGAATCGGATGCGGGCTGAGATGGGGAGCCAGTGAAGGTCTCGAAAGAGGGGGGTTACGTGGGAGAACTTTGGTTGGTTGAAAACAAGACTGGCTGCTGCATTTTGGATTTGCTGTAAGGGTCTGGTAGCAGATGCCAGCGAGTAGAGAGTTGCAGTAGTCTAGGCACATTATGAATTTTTACCACCTTACCTTTCCTAATATCCTGATATGTAATGTAGGTGACAGTGAATCCATGTTGCCTGTCTTCCCTTTCCAGTTTCTGCAGTCTCTTGGGCAGGGCACAATTGTCACGCTGACACTGAGAAGGTTACAACTGTTGTATTTTCCAGCAGCACAGCTTGCTTTTGGCTGTTTGACAAGTTGAATAGTGTGATTGAGCACAGGAGGTGGATAGTCCTTCCCACTATGTCCTTGGAGCTAGTTCTCATCATTTCAACCCACTGCACACACATACGACCTGTCTTTCTGTTTAGCACTAGCACTCTCTGTGTGGACATGTGCGCATGACCAAATAAATAGCTGACTCATCATGCAGTGTGCATATGAGAGCTTTTACCAGCATCAGCTCACATTCAAATCATACAAGCACATTCACACACACTCATGCTAAAATGAGGTTGACTTTGAATTTCTGCAGAGCAAGGCAAAACCCCCTGACAGAATGCTGATGAGATGCAGAGGGTTGGACAGAAAGCCAGAGAATGCTTTCTTGTCCTCCCTAATCTTTTGAATAGAGATTTATATGACATGACTTAAAGCCTTTGCACACTGCACAATTTATGGACGAAACATTAGTACGACAAAAAATGTAAATGAACACAGTAGTCCGGATACGTTTTCTGTGATACTGCATTGTTTAAGAATTTGTTTTCTGCATTTTTTTATAGGCTAAATGTGCGTGGGTGTGGGGAGCAAAGGCCTTGACGGGGTATTTTTGCCCAGTTTTGGCATTGATCTTGCTATTTGCGATGTTAGCTTGGTAAAAACATGATATTGGTACTTGCCCCACCCTGCACTAATGCTGGAAACATCAAAGTATAATCTTTACTTTTGCTCAGTAAACCAGGGGTACAGGATTAAAGTAGGGTACAGGGGTAAAGCAGGTGAATTTAATTAACTCGGCTGGATGATGGTAGAATGCATAGTGTATGGAATGTGGAACAAGGCCAGACATTAGCAGTCAGTGATCAGGAGATCCGACAAATGCAAACAACCCAGCCCTAAATTGGTATAGAATTTACAGATCTTTGTATTATTTTATATTTGGACTTTATGTCTTAGGTTCAATTTAGCAAGGTCTTACAGACGTCATGGGCATACTGTACTTAGCAGAGCTATGTAAATCAGTTATAGTCAATTTAATTGTATGATTTATTTGATACAAGTCAAAATATACGCACTGTCCGAGTGTGGCCTGGTCCTTACTTTTACTTCATCGAAAAAATCGATAACAATTTTTCTCTTTTAGTACCTTATTCATACACACAGTATAAGCACCACAAATTATGACAAAAACATTTTAATGTGCACCTACTATAGTCACAGTATGTGAATGAGTGTGTTTCTACTGGCCACAGTTCCACGTGTAGTACACTGATAAATGACCATATAGTTTCGGTGTCTGGGCTATTTTCTCTGCTCACCACACGTGGATTTCACAAAAATACATTGGAGAAATTCAATGCATCCGGTGTAAAATACAAGCTGAAACTGCACGTAATATCCGTTCTGCTGCCTTTGGCGTTTAATGTTAACCCGGCATAAGAGTTGTTATCGCTTGCAAAGTTATTCTGCAACTCCATAACTGTCCAAAGTCACAACTTTATAAATCAAGATGATATCAAATATATATATATTTTTTTGTGTTTAAATCTTTTCTAGAAAGCAGTCTGGCATTCAAACAATAAAAAACATGCAAATTATTGAAAAGATTTGCACAGTTGGAAACAGAAGCAGACGGTACCTACTATGTTGTAAGTGAATCTCTTTCAAGAGTGAATCAAGTGTCGACATTTGTTCACGCTGAACAAATTATTCACAATTTGACACTAATGATGATAAACAGTACTCACATCTCAGTTTTGTAGGTGGAACAGCGCTCCAAAGGGATCTTCAGAATGCGGTTATTTAGCCCCACAAACAGTGACCTGTCACTGTGAAGAATCTGCAGGCTTAAGATTGGCTCTCGCTCTCCTGGTGGGAGGAGCTCCATCTCTTCCAAGTAACAACCCTGTAGGCTCTTATTGGCTGTGGCTATTGCTTTCAAGATGGTGCCATATTCTAATCAAAAGAGGGAAAAATCATCAAAGGTCGACCATCCCTTTGGATTTGTATAAACACAGACAGACAGATGGTGATGGACTGGATTCAGGCCATTTCAAGTATATAGTAAAGCCGGCAAACCTTTAGTATTAACAATGTGTAGTTACAGTCCATATAAAATAAGGACTGCTCCCATGTTTATTTGCATTGGGAGAAATAGGGAATAATTTGTGAATCTCAATTTGGGAGGGGCATGCTCAGTCGTAAGCTTAAGTTTCAAACCAAAACACCCAACCTTTAAAGTCACACTGCATCATTTATGTCTGGAATTCACCTTGTGGCAAATCTTTTCAAGCTCAGAGAGCCTCTCCTGCAAGTGCTCTTCCTCTCTCACCACTTCTCTCTATGCCAACCCTTTTTAACTAGTCTTGAACACGTCTCTAGAAATTTGGGGGAGCTATTATTCAATTGAGGATTGTACCATTAATCAGGTCCTATTTGCAATAAAACACCAAATTGTCCTTTCTTATTTATTTCAACTGACCTGTACTGATGTACATGACATGGTAGAGAGTGTCCATGCCCTGAACAATGTCAACCACCAAGTTGGAGAAGCGCACGTCATCTTGCATGACCAATGGGTCCACTGACACAGGCTGGACCACGTCATTCATTAAGTAGAGCCTTTGGGCGTCTTGCAGGCTGCGCTCCGTCAAACCTTCGTTGGGACCCTCGTCATCTATGGTACTACACTGGAGAGTGTGATACAATTATGCACGATAATCTTTTTTCATAGAAAATAAATTAAGATAATAAAAGAATAATTCAGCTTACTCAGCTTTTCAAAACTTTTCCAATAGCAGTTCACTTTTTAATATGCTGTGCTACATTCACATATCTTTTTTTAAGTAATTTATTCACAAATATAGATTCTTTATAAAATTTTGGTCAGAAATAATCGCCACAGGAAGAGATGGGAAAGTGAGAACCAGCTAAAAAGGCCGTAATGCCCCATTAATAATGTGCCCCATTATGTACACATGAAGCCTAAGGAGAGTGTGTGTAGGGGTGCGATCCTGACCGATGTTGGACTAAACCTAATGGAGCTAGTTTGGAGCACACTAACCTGGAAGTTGTGGATGGGGTTAGGGGTGGGAAGCCAGGTGGAGCGAGGGTTCTCCTGTGAGCGGAAGGGCCCATTGAAGGCCTGGCTGATGGCGCTCAAGTTGAAGGCACACACTGCCGATGCTGCAATACTATTTCTTTAAGGACCAAACATGGAGAGAGTGAGAAAGACCATCATTTAGAAAGGAAGGGAGAATCATGGAAGCCAAAGGGAAAATAGGCAATGGTGTGAAGTCGTGTTTCTCAAATGGGGTACTGAAATAATATTAATTAAAACATTAGTGAGATTTTTCTTTAAAATAATAGTACGGAACAAAGACGGAACATAAACTACGTTGTTCAAGGCGGGTAATGGTCTCCCAACAATATCACACTTACTGTACTCCAACACACTGGTACTAATAAGACCAACATTAAAGTGCAAATACAAATATGGGGGCAGGATAGTCCAGTGTTCTAGGTGCTGGACTCCCAGCCAGAAGGTTGTTGGGTCAAGCCCCAGAGGTGGCCTACCTGTAAGCATCCTTGAGCAAGATGCCTAACCCCTATCTGCTCCATGTAATAACACCATGTAATTGTAAGTCACTTTGGATAAAAGTGTCTGCAAAATGACCTAATTGTAAAATATAGAACTTAAATGCAACCCAAATCACACATTGAACACACCTACCCACCCTGTCAGAGGGTTATAGAACTGGCCCTGCTTGAACCACAGATGAGGGCAAAAAGGTAGAGATTTCAGAATTCAAGCAACAAACAACTGCAATTATTTTCAACCACACTTTAATTCTCTATCATTCAATGTATTTAACCTATACAAACATTTACATAAATATATTTATAAATAAATGTACCTCACTATACATGTCATTGCAGATTATATTAATATGTAATCTATATTTCAAATTATGTATTGCATTCATTAGGAAGAGGCTCAGAAGCTGGAGCATTGACCATGCAGCAGCCATTTTAGTGATTTGGTCTTAGTGACTTAGGAGTCGTCTTGACTATCCCTAACACCTATTTAAGCCTGCTTCCCGAGGACAGTCACCGCCAGATTGTTGACTCAGTTTTGACTGTTAGTCTTCTCCAGCGTATTGTCCGTGATACTCCAGTTTGCTTAGATCATTGTTCTTTTGTTTTTTCCCACGACTTCCCGTACCCTTGTGCTTCCTTGGTTTCCCCAGTTACGCCACCCCGTCTGTTCTTCACCCCTACCTGGACTGCCTCTCAGCCTCCCCGACGCCCCGCTACCTATTCCTCGTCTGCGCCTTTGCCAATCTACTGCCTACCCAGTTCCGGAGCCCCGCTGCCTGGTCCCTCTTACGTACCGTTGCCTTGCTGCCTTGCCTACCCTGTTACGACCCCTGCCCCGGAGTTTCCTTTGATTCCCCCTCCTAGTCGAACGCTTAATATACCTCCTTTTATTCTATTACCTCGTGTCTTCGTTTGAGTTCCCCTGCCATGCCATGACAGAACAATCTGGCCAATCAGGCCATTCGGGAACTCAAAAGGACACGTTTTCAACGCACGCTAAGCCGCCAGAATTCCAGACTGGGACAACACTACAACCTATTCGCTCAACTGGCCAGTAACATGGAGGTATTGGCACACCAGGTAGATGCCATTTCCGAACGACTGGCTACGATCCCCGCTCCAGCCGCACTGAACCCAGCACCACCTCCCTAGCTTGCCCCGATGCCATAATAACTTAGATTTATATAGCCTTTCACAAACCCAAGGATGCTTAACAAACAAAACAAAAAAAGGGGGGGGGGATTAAAGCCCATAGGCCTCAGTGTTTTAAGCTGTTTTTTAAACGATATTATAGAGGAGGCACAGCGGATAGCAAGAGCAAGCTTGTTCCATAGTGATGGTGCACCGACACAGAAGGCTCTGTCACCAAATGTCCGGAGCCTGGATTTAGGGACAGCGAGCAGGTCATTGTCAGGGACCGTGACTGGATGTAGGGATGGAGCAGATCTGTGAGATACCAAAGTGCAAGTCCATGGAGAGATTTGTACGTTAGTAGGAGGATTTTATAATTGATCCGAGACCTAACTGGCAGCCAGTGAAGCTTCTTCAGAATGGGAGTGATGTGAAGTCCAGGTTTTGTGTGGGTGAGCATTCTAGCTGCAGAGTTCTGGACATACTGGAGTCTGTCAGTAGCCTTGCTGGGCAGACCGAACATGATACCGTTACAATAGTCAAGTCGGGAGGTAATGAAGGAGTGGATGAGGGTCTCAGTTAGAGAGGCAATGTCGGAGTCTGGAGATGTTCTTAAGATGGTAAAAAGCAGTTTTAGTAATGTTTTTGGTGTGCTGTTGGAAGGAGAGAGTGGAGTCCATGATGACGCCCAGGTTACGTACTTGAGGGGATGCAGAGATTGGGCAGCCATCCACATCCAGTATCATGTCACCACCTTTTTGAGAAGTGACTGAGGGGCAAACACCATGAGTTCTGTTTTGTCTTTGTTGAGTTTGAGGTTATTGTCCATCCATTATGAATTTTCATACCTTATAGTCATTAATGTAAGATAATATACTAGATCATTTATTTTATTTCAGTCTAATTTAATCTGAAAGATGAGTTTCACCGGAGGAGGGATGAATCGTTCTGGTATGTACACAGCAGAGATAATGATTGATACAATAATTTTATTAGACACACATAAACAAAACACACACTAAATCTACATTTAATAATATATAGATGGATAACACAAGGTAACCCGGAACACTTCTCAGCCTCCCTGGTAAAGTCTACCAAGGTGCTAGATAGGAGGGTTCGGCCGATAGTCGAACCTCAGATTGAAGAGGAACAATGCAGATTCCATCCGGGTCATGGAAAAACGGACCAGCTCTTTACTGTCGCAAGGATCGTGGAGGGGGCCTGGGAGTATGCCCAGAGCTATCCAATCCCTGTATGTCCAAAGCGAGAGCCGGGTTCTCGGCAGTAAGTCATACTCGTTCCAGGTGAGAAAAGCCTTCATTGCTGTTGTCTGTCCTTCTTTCAATGAAGTTATACACTGCAATTGTGAAAAAACTGCAGAGATTGCCGCACTAACCTTTTCAAGCAAAGTCATTGTAAATAATGTGTAATGGTGGGAATGGCAATCAACAGACGTACGTTGATGTCGTCATCTTAGGAAAACTTCAGCTGATCACTGATTCGCCGACTGTCTTCCTGGTGGTCAGCAAACGCTTTTGAATTGAAGTGTTAAAGACTGATACAGCAAAATCAAACTGGAGCTTGCGAGATCAAGATGGTATCGCAAGGCTATGTGAGACCTGGTCACGTGCCCTTGTGCCGGAGCGGGCGAAAAACTCAAACCTCTCCTGCCGGGTTCCACTGATGCTCAGGTCCTCACAGGTCTTCCATGGGTTGGTTGTCTTGGTCTCTTTAATCCTCCTTGTGATTACTGGATATGCCTATTTCTTGCTTCCGGGATTGGCTGGCGCAGGGTCACTTTTATTCAGGTTCAGCCGACATTCCGTGAGTAAGCAAATGCTAAAAAACTTTTCTGTAGAGTACCTCAGTGTACAAACGCCAAACAAAAACAGCCTTACCTTCATTTTCTATAAATTAATTTTGTTATTCACAAGGGAATCCCTTTAGTCTGCAGTCAGCACTTTATATTATAATGAAGGAAGCATTTGGCTAAAGATGGTAAGTAAGTAAGTAAGTAAACTTTATTTATATAGCACCTTTCACAGACAAGAGGGGTCACAAAGTGCTTTACAGCAACAACAAAAAACAATACGTAAAATACAAAACCATATGGCTAATCAAAAGCTTGTCTAAAAAGATGTGTCTTTAGGTGCCTTATGAAAGTTTCAATCGAACCCAAAGCTCTCAATGCTAATGGGAGAGAGTTCATAGCCTTGAAGCCACCACACAAAACGCACAATCACCTCTTGTTTTAAAATGTGTTCTGGGAACAGTTAAAAGGTCTTGGCCTGAAGACCTCAGAGAGCGACCAGAAGAGTGTGCGTGCAATAGAACCTGGATGTATGAAGGAGATACACCATGCAAGGCTCTATAAGTAATAATTAAAATTTGAAAATGCACTCTAAAACCAATCGGCAGCCAATGAAGAGCCTTAAGCACAGAAGTAATGTGCGATCTCCTGCTGATATTAGACAAATGTCTAGCTGCTGCATGCTGTACAGCTTGCAGTTTGTCCATTTAAGATTTGTTTAAACAAGTGTACAGTACATTGCAGTAATCCAAACGAGAAGAAATAAAAGCATGATGTATCTCCATCTTATTTTAGCAATGTTGCTGAGATGGAAAAAACAGGAACGAACCACCGATTTCACGATTGTTAAAACACATAGATTTGTCCAAAATGACACCCAGATTATGCAAAGCATGACCTGCCCCCATGACCTGCCTAATATTAGGGATAATGCTGCCTGGGGCAAAAATCATCACCTCAGTTTTTTCTGAATTTAGTTGCAGAAAATTGTCTGCTATCCATTTGTTAATGGAGGCTAAGCAATTGTGCAACAAGGACAGTTTCTCTAGCCTATCGGCTAAAAGATAAATACAATTGGATGTCATCAGTATAACAGTGGTAAGAGATTTCTCAAAAGCTACCAATAATTTTTCCAAGAGGAAGCATATACAGACTGAACAGCAGGGGACCGAGCACAGGACCTTGAGGCACACCACAGGACAAAGGAGCAGAGTCTGACATATATTCTTCTCAAAGAAAGGGAATGACATTAGCCAGTCCTTTGCACCTCCCTCTATTCCCACAATGCCTGTCGATAACGCTTTCTCTGCCTTCTCCATAGAAGATATCAAAACACTGATTGTATCCATCCGGGCCTTTACCTGCCCACTGGACCCTACCCCTACATCTCTTCTCCAAACCATCTCAAATTACATCTTACCATTCTTCACCTCCCTGATCAATTCCTCCCTGACCACAGGCTCGGTCCCAGCTGCTTTAAAACGAGTCAGACCGCTACTCAAGAAACCAACCCTGGACGCATCTGCACCTCAGAACTACAGACGGTATCTCTCCTTTCTTTCCTATCCAAAACACTCGAACGCGCAGTCTCTGACCAACTGTCCTCCTACCTCTCACAACACAACCTCCTGGACCCCAAACAATCTGGGTTCAAGGCTGCTCACTCCACTGAAACCGCTCTTCTAATGGTAACAGAAGCCCTGCACGCCGCCAAAGCCTCCTCCCTCTCCTCAGTCCTCATTCTCCTAGACCTATGTGCAGCATTCGACACGGTAAACCACCAGCTTCTTCTATCGACCCTTGCTGAATTGGGTATTGCCTATCACAAACAAAGTGGCACAGCTCCTAGGCCAAGGTGTAGTAATCTCACGTCTAGACTATTGCAACTCTCTCAATCTCTACTCGCAGGATTACCGGTCTCTGCTACCAGACCCTTACAACGAATCCAAAATGCAGCAGCCCGTCTAGTATTCAACCAACCAAAGTTCCCCCCTTCTCCCGAGACCTTCACTGGCTCCTCGTCTCAGCCCGAATCCGATTTAAGACATTAATGTTGGCCTACAAGGGAGCAGAAAGGAACTGCCCCGCTCTACCTCCAAGCAATTGTAAAATTCCAAGCCCTAGCCAGAGCACTTCGATCTACCACCTCGGCTGGCAGGCTGGCTCCCACCACCTCAGAGTCGCATAGCCCAGTCCAGACTCTTCTCTGTCCTGGTGCCGCAATGGTGGAATGAGCTTCCTGCAGCGGTCAGAACAGCAGAATCACTACCGATCTTCTTCAAGAGACTTAAACCCACATCTTCAAAATCCATCTCTGTACCTCATAGCACTAATCCCACTAACTATTCTCATTCTATCCTCCTTTCCTCCCCTTTTATTAAATACAATTCTTTCTTTCTACTCTTTGATCAGCTCTTAGAATATTAAGCAGTTTGCAGTTAACAAATATTGACTATTTGAAGAGTGAATGATAACTTTTGAGTAATGTTTTGCAAATGCATTACTCAAAAGTTATCATTCATTCCTCAAACAGTCAATATTTGCTAACTGCAACATTGTTACATACATATTATTCAACGTATTTTGTTGTTGCCCACTTGGCACCTATTGCATCCTAACCAAGGAAGGGTTGGATTCCTCCATCTGTGGTCCCTTCCCAAGGTTTCTTCCCTTTTTTTGTTTTTTGTATTTTTTTTGGGTGAAGCTTTTCCTTGCCCAATGGGAGGAATAGGTGAATGGGGTGTTGTTTGTTTCCATGTGAAATGTGGGCCTGTGCAGCCCTTTGAGACTGTAAAGTAATTAAGGGCTATATAAATAAGCTTAAATTGACTCATGTAATTGTAAATCGTTTTGGATTGAATCTGCTAAATTACCTAACTGTAGAATATATATGAGAGTTTCACTTAATATTGGCATCCATTTCGTTACCATGTCACTCTCTGACCATCCACCCATTTTGTCCTGCCCTAAAATGCTTTTTTACTTGGAAAAACATTACAGCACATTACAAAGCAAGATACGTTCTCACATGCATTTTCACATTTTATTGAATGTGTGTGTGGAATGTGGTTTCTGTAGGATAAAAAAACTCCAAAAAGATAGACCAGCCAATTTTTGATTTTCAAAGTGAATGCACTTTGAATAATGTACACTGTATTTTAAAATAGTTTAATGAATTCAAGCCACAACACAAACAAAACCATAAAAAACATTAATTAAAATGTATTAAAATCCCAAGTGACAAGGTTCTCTCTGGCTACAGCGACAACAACAATCTATCTGATCACCACACTCATATACTGTACTCATATACATATACTGTATATCTCCATACTCAAAAATGTACTAAAAAGATTGAGACTGAATTTCACATGGCTTAAAACATATTAAAGATAATATTTAAAAATGTGTATCCATATCATATATTTTTGGCCAAAAACATTGAATTAAAATGGACTGGATATGGACATGTCAATTTTGCATTTATTTATGTTTGGGGGGCACAATGTGCTTTTCTTATCTAGTTTTAAGTTGAATAAAATCCACATAAATAAACAGTCCTTATAGTTGTGTATATATATTTGTTTATTATGATTTGGGCCAGTGTTTGAGTATATGACTATATTCATGTATGAGTGCATGCAGAGGGGGATGAGATGGGAACCTCTTCTTTTGGGTAGGGGCAAATGGGTGAAGTTTTCTGTTTTAAAGTCTTGCAAAAATGCAATAGCAAAGTGTAAAAATGGACAGTAAAATGTATCTAATCTCTAAAGTGTATTTGTGTTTCCCTATAGGGCCTATCCATGTGGGACCTGTGTTATACTCACACATTCGTGGTGAATATGCCATAGATGAGGTCTTGCTCTGGTAGGTAGAAGGTGTTCTGCAGCTCATTGTAGTAGAAAGGAATCTCGCCTGAGCGTGAGCAGTTGAGACGTGCCTTCATGAAGGTGGTCCAGGTATCCTCCAGCAGGAAACGCCCCCCGATGTCATTCTTACACACCCGGGCCACACGGGAGTACACTGTCTTACCGCAGTCATGCTCCACTGCATTCTCCCTCAGGAAGAAAATGGTGAACAGCCCAATGTCGTAGGCTGAGATGAAGTGGGGTTCTGCCAGAGGGAGAAGGGGACACATTTATAATCTGACGTTTTTATTACATGTTTTATTTGTAGTCTAGTTTTATGAAATATCCATGAAATTAAAAAATTATTAATTATACTGTATATCAACCATAGACACTATTGAAAAATGTATGTACATTTGAATAATAGAATGGGATTAGAAATTCTCTCATCTCATCTCATCGTCGTCCGCTTATCCGGAATCGGGTCGCGGGGGTAGCAGCTCCAGCAGAGGACCCCAA
>JAOEHI010001218.1:0-12879 GCA_025447815.1 Percopsis transmontana
AGAGAGAGAGAGAGAGAGAGAGAGAGAGAGAGAGAGAGAGAGAGAGAGAGAGAGAGAGAGAGAGAGAGAGGCTGTTTGTGCAAATGACTGACACAATCATTTCAATTTGGCTGAAGCTCCATCACGCTTTCTCAAACCCTTCTTTCATTCTCCCCCTCCATCCCCTTTACCTTGCGAGGCACGCTGAACGCAAGGTTCTTTGTAACAAACCATTTGGCGCGTCAGATTGCCATTCCCCTCTCTCACTCTCTCTCTGAGGTCACTATCTTATGTAAACAAGACCTTCAAAGCAGACATTAAACACAGATACGCTGTAGCGAAGAGGGATGTGTGTGTGTGTGTGTGTCCTAGCAGAGTATAGTAGTCTCTTGTGGCACCGACTGATCCCTGTAGGTGGAACCAGGGGCCAGCTAAAGCAGCCAGCTGCACTGCAGTTTGTTTAAGGTGCCGCAGTGCAGACTACCTAAGAATCATATTCACCCGAAACCACAAAGATATGTTCAAATATATTGGTGTGTTGCAATGCTTATTTTATTGTTTGTTTTTTCATTTGTGTATGCAATAAAGAGTCTTCAACCTGAAGGTGCTGGTGGTCTCACTTACACTTTTATGTATATCGTAGGTGTGGCCTACTATTAGATTTTTACATTTGGGTGCACAATGTCTAGGCCTGCAACAAACCAGAAAGGTATCTACTAGAGGCACAAATGGCGACTCGTCTTTTGGTACAAAAAAAGGATAATTATACTGTGTGTAGCTAGAGTGTGTGCTTGAGTGTGATATCAATAAACTCTGTATAAAAGAGCGTGGCACAAGAGGAAGAAGAGATGACAGAGGCTGAAACACATTTTCACTTTCTGCCCTCCAATTTGCCCTGTTTCTGACGCTTTCCTACAGTTTTTGCTGAGCTTCAGAGATGACAAAGCTGCCGAGCGCAGCACAGCGGGTGATTATTAAGCAACTCTTGCTGCTGACGCTTTCCCTCTAGTTTTTTTTTTTTAATGTTTTGGTGCCGTGCTTGGTGCATATTTGAGGAGTGTGGAGGATGGCTAAGCTTCTATGTACAAGGGAACTCAGCATCAAACCTCCACCAAATCATACGGTGAAAACACCTGTCCTTGCTGTAATTTAGTCACAGCCATGGTAATGAAAATGAATTAAAGGAACCTGTCTGGTAATGACTGCCACCTAGTGTTGATAAATGAGAATTGCTTAACTTGAACAAACTGACTTTACACATCTCTATTAGTATATGCTACTTAGAGAAGCCGGACGATTAATAATTCAGTCTACACTTAGTTTGACACATTTTGTTTACATATTTGCACATGTTCTTTGAAACATGAATCAACACACACAGAAACTTGAGTTACTATATAAACATTTATTCTCTGTACAGTTGAAAGGAAACTATGGAATGTCATGTAATTTAACGATAGAAAAATACATTTGTTGCACCATGTTTACTCCACAGACATACATAAAGTGCACAAGCACAACATGTATGTTGCTAACCCTGCATGTGAACTTCATAAACCATCATAAACAATCTATATTTGGATAGGGCCAGATGGGTACGAAAAAGCAAGTGTTATGCATACAAAAAACACAAATGTGCTGCACCATATTTTATATACTATTGGCATATAACATATTTCAGTAATATTCCCTACAAAATATATCAATTTTATATCAATATCAATTTTCATTAGCTCAATAATATACTATGATTAAACATTGTGTGCAAATATTAAAACTAAAAATGGCGTCTGTGTTTAGAGCTAATAACCAAACCTAATAACTGTGGATAAAACGAAAAAGAGCAAAGTCTTTGGAAATAACTCTTATTTCTCTGAGTTGGTGTTTGATGTTTACAGCTCAAGTACAGTGACCTCCCAGGTACAATGTTACAGCACATAATACTGAAACATTTCAGAATGCCAGAATGTCCCTCGAACCAAACACAGAGCCGAACGGTAAGGGATCTCTGATGAAGTAGAAATATATTTTATATTCCTTCAATATATTTCACACAGTGTAAAATATGTGCAACAGAAGCACGTGCCCTTTTAACACATCTGTCTTTAATTCGTGTTGATAGATTTGGATTCAGGCAGCTTTAAATGGCGTTCGTGATTTGGTTTTTATATACTGTAGACCAGTTTCTCTGACCTTGCAGGTCTTTCCTCTGTTTTGATTGCCAGCCACTGTGGTGTTTCACCTGATAATCACTGATTGGCAGTCACATTTCCCTATCTGCTCAGAAGATGCAGTCCATGGGGTTGGACTCTGATACAGGAAGTTCTTTCAAGAAGTCTGTGGGTGACAGTCTTCTCCTGCCATTCACCTTAAACACACAGACATACCAGTTCTTCATAGGAAGGCTTCGGCTGCCCAATTTCAAGTCACACAGTCGCTTGTGGACCACAAGTCCGTACAGTGCATACACATGGGTTTGGGAGGTGTGCGTTTCTGAATGGCTAACCTGGGCCTCACAGAAACCGTCATGACGCGGGTTGCCCAAAAGTGTGACCGTGTCCCCCCCCGCGCAGGGCCAGCTCTCTGCTGGGGTGGAGGTTAGGAATATCCCTTAGAGGGCTGGAGCTATAGATGGCCATACACTGGAGGGCATTAACACATACAGGACATACAGGACACACAGTAAGGACACAGAGGGAACTTTGTTAGTGTGCTTTGTTAAGCTTTCAAGGACTTGAATTTCAAAGAAACACACACACACACACACACACACCTTACCATTTTAGCATCGTCAGCGACCGGTGAAGGAGGTTTCGACTTTGAAGAACTCTAGAAAAAAGATTGACACTGTGATAGTTCCACTAATAAACGTCATGTTTTTCCTTTAATCACAATTTATCCGGAAAAACAGTATCCAACAGGGCCGGTCCAGTGCTGTAATCCTGTCTTACATGTTGGCTCCTTATGTGAGAGTATGGCGTGTTGTGACCAGGGGAGAGAGGTTGTGCGTCAGCGCAGTTGGACTCGTGGTGTCCAGACGTAACAGACGTTCTGTACATGGTGTCCACCCTGTTGGAGCTGAGACCGTTAGACCCCAAGGTCTGGACACTGATGTGGACTGGAACACTGAGGTCCACGTTCTCCAGGACACACTGGGAAAAGAGAACATATATCACATATATCAATTCTATTTCAGTAAGGACCTACGGCAATTGCCAAGAGCAAACAGGAACAGTTGTGATGCACGCATCATTTTCCTACCTTAGTGCATGCTGAACTCATGACGGACTTGTGGAATTCACCATCTACATAAACCTAAGAATCACGAAGTTCACAAAGAAAACGTTCTATAATATAATTAACGAAATGATTATGTTAACAATTAAACCAATGTTGTTGTGGATATATCGAAAAGAACAACGAGAATAGAATGTTTCTGTCACTGTGTGGCTCGAGTATCCTATTGGTTACTAAAGCCTGCTTACCCTGTATCCGTACACAAAAGTGCCATTACTGCAGCCCAGCTCGTCCAGTGGCGGTCTCTCCCAGCCAATCATGAGGCTGCACTGGCCCACACTTCTAATGACCTCAACTGATCCCACCCCTGTTGGAGGTTCTGGGAGAGAACAAAGAAACAAACTGTGGCAATCAGGCCTGAAATTATCAGGCCTGATTGCCACAGCTGTTCATACAGAATACAATTTCACTGCAGAGACATACAATTATCCATTATCGTGCAAAACAACATGTTTTACTAGATTACTTATTTATTTTATTATTATCATTAGAAAAGAAAATGTAAGAAGAACGTCAAAAGATGTATTTCTTTTCTTCCATTAAGACTAACCACTGGTGTTATTTGTGTCTATATTGTGTCTAGTGTGAAGCTAAAATACTACAGTACCTTGTTTCGGTCTTGATTTTTTGGCATTCTCTGTAGGCCCAGCAGACTTGAATGTCCTTGGAGAGCGAGCTGAGGATTCAGAGAAGCCCATGGTAGATATAAAGCCATCGTATCCAGGGACCACACGATCCAGGACCCCAGTGATAGAAGTAAGGGCCGGCCTGATAGTATCATTAGCCTTTGAGGCAGTTAGACTGCAAGGGGCAGTGCTGTGAGATGCAGAGCTATTTGGACTGGCAACAGTACATACCAGGGCAGTAGGAACATTATCTGCAGAACTGAAAGTGTTACTAAGAGAGGTAGTTATACTAGGAGTTAAAGTGGTTGTAGTACATCTAGCAGTATCAAATACCACAGGGATAGCGGTGTGCCTTGTCAGTTTAGGTGATATTGACATTGTGGGAGTAGTAACAGCTTTAGCACAATTGCTTTGGCTGGTTGTAGCCTTTCTAGAGACCATAGCAGCAACTGGAGTGTTATAGGAGCTAGAAAGAGATAAAGTGGTATCAGTTCCTATTTCTGTTTTAGAGACAGAGTGAGTACATTTGCTAAGACTAAATGTAACATTGGCAGACCTAGAGGCAACTGTAGTAAAAAGTGTTGAGGCCATATTAGTTGTAATGGGGCCTGTTGTTTTTATTTGAGTCTGTTTAACATTGTGAGGGAGGTTGTTAGTCTGAGGGGCCAGGGTCAGCTCTGGAGTGGCTGAATATGAGAGACTGTTCCTGGGCTGCATTGCTCTACCTCTGCCCCCGACTTGGATATCAACCAGCTCTCTTCTCACTGGAGTCTTCAAATAAAAACACAGTAGAATATTTAGAAGATACATATGAACAATAAATACAGTTTTAAACATTCATTTTTGTACCCTCTTAAAATGCTTCAAGTCAAGCATTTAGATTTTAATTTAAATCAGCACTTAAAGCCATATATTGTTAATACTTCTGCACAATTGAACACATACTAATAGTCTGTTTCTGACAATTTTACAAAATTCTTACAGTGTACCTGGTGGCTGCTTGCCAAAGTTCTCTGCAACTCCTGATGCAGATTTATGATCTTCTCAGGACTAGCCAGCTTCCTAACCATACATCTGCCTGGAGAAAGGGCAGCAGAACTGACTGGAGAAGAGGGAGCAGTCCCATTTCCCTCTGACAGACCTGCATGGTACGGTTTAAATATTTCAGGGTCACTGGCGGCGATAGGAGACTGCTGTGGGATGAAGGATAAATTGTTATAATTGTCCTTCCATGCCAAAATATATATTTTCACCTTGAATTACTATGTTAAATTATTAGATTAAAGGGGTAGTGTGTATTTAATAACCATGTATCATGCCTTAACACAATGGTTGGTGTAGCCTTTGGCTAAAAAGCCACTCAACCTGATAAGTGGAAGGAACAGTTATAGGTTACAGGCATGTACTGTACTACATTATGGAAATACCCTGTCTAAAACAGGGTTTAATAATGACGCTGAAATCACATAATGATACCAGACCTTCCACAATACCCCTTTATTATCTATCAAATACATACACAGATATTTGTATACAATATATACAAATATATTATTAGTTTTACTCACCACAGGTAAACAGGAGTTCTCTTCCAGTGCAGGTGATGGAGGAGCCTGGATATTGGCATGTTCATGAACTAGGGAAGTTGGCACAGGTGACTTGGCATCTTTCTTCAGCTCTGCAGTGGGTGCTCGAGTGATTTCCTGATGGCTGTCTGGCAGTTTTGTGGTGGATTCAGGTGTGACTAGACCAGCCTGTACTCGGTCCGTTATGCTAGATCTAGGCGTGAATCTGTTTTGATACTCCTCCGGTTTTAGGACAACTGGGAGTGCAGACGTGAAACGGGGATCGAATGAGGAACCACTGCTGTAGTCAGAGAGTTTTGAAACAAATCCGTTGGTGAACCCAGTGGTGTGGGCGTAGCTTTTAAATCTAGTGCCGGGTGTGAATGCTGCCGTATATTCCTGCAGGGCGGCGTCAGTGAGCAGCTCTTCCGCCTGCTGGGAGAGTGGGGGCTCCAGACAGCCATGTCTTCGCATGACCCTCATCATCTGAACCAATAGGCTGTTCCTTTCCTGACATTTAACCACCAGACACGACAGCTTGGCCTATTATTGGATAAACATCCCGTCAGTCAAAATGAACTGGACATACTGTAGGATGGTGGAGAAACATGGGCAGTTAAAATATAAATGAATTACATAATAGCAACATTCACCAAAGTGACATGAAATGCATTGTAACAGTGTATGAGCTGTGTGGAGTACAATCCGATTGTACAACATGCCAACATGTTTAACGCTAGTCACCTTTAATGGCGCTACGTCCAGATCAGATTGGCTCTTCTTTTTCAGGAGCACATCGTACTGCAACCACACCATTACACAACATTATATTATTAACACTATGAGATATAGCTAAAGTAAAATGTAAAAGTAAAAGGTAATACTTCAGTCAGAGCTACCTGGCTGCATACCTTAGCTCTGATATCATTGTAGCGTGTCCGCAGTGAAATTAAGGTGGCGTTCAGCTCTTCCCTGCTACCCTGGTCTCTTTTTAGACATATGTACTCAGAGTTCAGCTCCTCTAGGGCCACGGTCTATGGGGTTACACACATACATATACACAAAAATACAGATTTATGAAATAACGACAGCAAATTCTGGACGTGAATACTAACACTCATTACACTCACACAAACACACAAGGTCCACCAACAGCCCCATCGGTAAATAAATCATTTTCAAAATAACTCTCAAATATCACATTACTACATAAAGTACTCACCTTGGCATTGAGCTGATCTTTAAGGACTTTGAATTGCCCCTCTAGCTCTGTCTTTAATAACAGAGTAGAAGCCTTCTCCTTGGCCAGAGTTGTCAGTCTGATCTGTAGCTCTTTAACCTACAGACAGAACCACTAGATTCAAGTAAATAGATAAAACCTACATACTGTAGTGTAGGAATTATGTTGACAGCATTGACAGCAAACCAATGTTCATCAGAACGCTAAAGAGGTGGCTTAACTAAGAGAGATATTTGGGTTAAAAACATCATGTCTTCTCCTTAGAATATTAAAATTCATTACAAAAAACTAGATTACCTGTATGGTCAGTATGTCATTTTCCTTTGTGGTCTCTTTCATCTCATTGGCAACATCTGTCATTTGTATCACTTCATTGGCTGCCCTCCTCTCTGTCTCTTCCAGCCTGGCTTCAGACTGATTTAATTCACTGGACATCCTTTCCATCTATGCACACAAACATACATACATGCGCACACACAGGAAGGAAAGGTTTTGTTTCAGCTAATACTGATTGTTGTTGTTCATTAATTATTGATTATACATTGCAAATGTGTATAAACTCACCTCTGATTGAGATTTGCCCAGTTCCTCCCTTGACTTCCTGAGTTCTGCTCCTAAAGATTCAATCTCCTTCATGTGATTACATGGCTCCAGTTTTTCATCGAAACCACCCTATGTATGTACACAGTAATTAGAAGATATACCTTGACTTATGGCTTATATCAAATTTTAACAGCCATACCAATACAAAAATAGATAGAACACCCACATTCAATCTTGCATACCTGGGAAAAGTTGCCTTTACAGACAGTGGTCATATTTTTTAGAGAAGCAGAGATGACGGCTCCATGGTTCTGATTGGATATTTGCGGCCTCTGGCTCCACCCATTTGTTTGCGATTGGCTGTGCAGAGCAGCAGCCTCCATCTGTAAGTGGTCTTTCTCCTCTCTTCGACTCTGAAGTAACTGTGTTAACTCATTTTCTTCATGTTTCAAACCAGTTATTGAATGTTCAATTCTCTGTTTCTCTTCTTTCAAACTACAAATGAACTGCATTAAATTGTCTCTCTCTTCTTTTAAAAGAAAAGACGACTGCTCCTGGTCTCTCAGCTCCTTGAGACTCTCCAGGGATCCTGTTAGTTTATCATTCTCCTGTTTCAAACTGTAGACTGACTGGCATAACTGCTCTCTTTCTGTCTGTAAAATTTGCAGTGATTGTATGATTTTGTCTCTTTCATTTTTTCCACTCAAAATACATTCTAACAATGCCTCTCTTTCTTCTTTAAGAGTGGGCAATGACTTAATAAGCTGTTCATTCTCCTCTTTTAATCCGGCCATAGACCGAACAAACTGTTTTTTCTCATCTCTTAGCCTATAGACAGTCCTTGTTAGTTGATCTCTCTCTTGTTTGAGACCACCCAGAGACTGAGTGATATGGTCTCTCTCTTCCTTTAAACCCCAAATTGCCCTAGTTAACTGCTGTTTCTCCTCTGTCTGCGATTGGACCAGCAGAGCTACCTCTCTTTGCTGCTCTGTCAGAGAACTTAAAGAGGCCATCAGTTCCTTCTGTTCATCTTTAAGGTTCTGGACGGACTTGGTAAACTGGCCAGCTTCCCCTGTCACTGAACTACCATGTGGTAGTATGATGAATGGTGGTGAATTATGGTTGTCAGATAACGGTGGAAGATGATGGCTATCATTCTGGCTATGGCTATCATGATGGCTATCATGATGGCTATCATTCTGAGAGCCAGGTGCCATGTCTGTCTTCACGTCATCACATTCCACTTGTTGACTGGAGACTGACTCCAGGCGTTCATCAAATTGTAGGACACTATCCACCAAGCAGTCTAGGATTCCTTCTAGATGGTTCTGTTGACCACTTCCTAGCCCTGAAATATCAACCACATTGTCGCTTTGAGACTGAGCTCCGTCCGGTGCCTGTTGATACCCACGTGTTTCCACCACACTCTGCCCGTCCTCCGCCAACTTCTGCTGCAACACCAAGATGGTATTGAGATCATCTTCTGTCTTCTTGTTGAGCTCTGTGATAAGGCAGCCTTGTTCCTGGTTCTCATGCTCCAGCCTGGCTCCATTTGCCTCCAGCCTGGACACCTGCACCCTGAGGTGGGTAAGTTCGGCGGTGAACTCCCCGTCTCTCAACTCGATGTGGGCCAGCAGCTCCTGGATTCGGTTTGCCAACGCCCTATTCTCCTGGTTCAAAGCACGGGCGAGGTCGTCCTGGGCGAGGGTGAGGAAGGTGTCGTCTTGGGCGAGAGAGGGCGTGAGGGCCTCGGCAATGTCGCAGGACGATGTGTTTGGCAACCTATTAGTCTGGGTACATAGAGTACAGTTTATATTGCGTAATGTGTTATTGGAAGTCGCTTTGAACATTTTTTTTGTTGTGAGGCTTTAACACTGCTTTTGTCATACACATAAATATGCTAATATTTCTTAGTTACACTTATGTTAATGCAATAATTTCTGTCGCAATACCTGTTGGTTATGTTTATGGTTTCATAGGTAGCCTACAGAATAAAACAAGTTCCTATTAAGTATAAAAAGACATACCGTTCCTCCTAATGACATCTGCTGTGTCTCTTCTTGTTGGTCCAGCTGTATTTTCAGTCGGGCATTTTCCTGAGCCAGCCTCTGTAGCTGGTTCTGTATGTGCTGCAGGCAGGCCTCCAGGTGGTCACGCTCCTGTTGGAGGATCTCCAGATCCTCCCCCAGCCCCAGGCTCCGGTACGCTTCCCTCAGGGCCTCACTCTCCTCACTGGGGATTTTCTCAGGGTTTAAGTTCCCTCTGAAGCACCAGTCCCCCAGGTCAAACTCCCCCACCTCCGCTGTCTCAGTAGCCAGTGATGAGAAGCTGGGTTTGGCTTTGGAACTGAGGTGGGCTTCGAGGTTCAGAAGGTCTGGTTTGGGTAGATGTAGCCAGTCTGATTTGGCAGAAAAACAGCGTTCTTTGTTGATTTTTTGTGTGTTCTCTGCTGCGCCCTGGTGGTGAAGAGATGGAAGCATGGAAAGATGTGGCTTGCCCGTTAGCTCATCCAGAGGTAGGTGCATCTACGAAGTATATTATAAACAAAGTTACTTCTCTGTGTATCTCCACACACACACACACACACACACACACACACACACACACAAGCTACAATAATTAGGCCTATTTATGCAGAGTCTATTTATGGTTAGATTACCATGCCTCTTAGCTGCTAAACACTGGGCTCACAGCAGTCCAGAAGTATAATCGCATTTATAACAGAATCTCATAAGCAGTACTTGTAATCCAAACTCAGAGCTCAGGCAGCCACAGCTAATTCACAGATTCAGAAATGCTTCACTAAGCATTTACAATGAAAGAGATGGTTATGTAACTGTAAATCCTAAAAACAGAGATTAAACTCTATTTCCATGCATTTAAATCCCCTTGTTATATCATAGAAAAGAATGGAAAGGAAAGGTTTACTCTAAATCAAGACTGGATCACTTGTTTTCGTTAAAGAAAAAAGACCAAGTGAGCTATGGACTTTTGGAGGAATCAGAAAATATCAGGCACAGAAAACTGTTTATATCCATTGAAAAAAGCTATTTGACCCAGGTATGTCCAACACTATATTCCTTATATGAGATAAGGAATATAGTAAATAAAAACATACCAATTGAGCTTTAAATAAATTCTCCTTTTACAAACCTGTTCAAAGTTACCCGGTGGACTCTGTCCCACAGCGGTGGTGTTTTGGGGGGCGAGTGACAGTAAAGAACTAGGGGCTTGGCTGAGGTTCGGAGTGGGGTTGGCACTGGGGGAGGTGTGGCCAGGACTGGGGCACCTAGACCCAAGGGTGGCTGAACCCCGACTGCGCATCAGATCGGCAGCTTCCCTGAGGCTCTGGTTCTCCTGCTTCAGCTCCTCCACCTCCTCCACCAGGGAGCTTTCGGAGAGCTTTAGCCGACACGCCTCCACCTTCGCCTCCTCCACCTCGCAGCCCAGGAGGTGGCTGTTCTCCTGGGCCAACTGGAGCTGCTCCGTCAAGCTCCTCCGCTCCGCCTCACCCTTCTCCTCCCTCTCCAGCAGGACCCTGAGGTCCTCCTGCAGGCTCAGGATGAAACCCTGGAGCTTGCTCTCGTTCAAACCCTGGCCGGCATCTCTCTCCTCTGCCTCCTCCCCCTCGTCCTCCCCCTCCTCTCCATCAAACCTCTCCTTCCCACCTCCTCCTTGACGCCCGGGCCTCCGCTGCTGTTGCAACCTCCTCTGCTCCCCCTCCCCCTCCTCCTTCTTCTTCTTCTTCTCTTCCCCCTCCTCCCCCTCCCCCTCTCCCCTGAGGCAGGCCAGCCTCTCCGACCCCACCCCGCCGGTGATACTGACGGCGGTGACGCGGGCCACGCTGGTGGCGGCCGACACCGTCAGGTCCAGCAGCTGCCTCTCCAGAGCGTGGACGCGGCTCTGGAGGCTCTGCTCCCGCTCCCGGGCCAGGCTCAGCTTGTGCTGCAGCTGGCTCTTGAAGTTCTGAAAGTACTGCGACTGGCGGCCCATCTCCTCCTCCTTGGCCCTCAGCTGGTTCTGACAGCGCTGCAGGCGCTCCCGCCACACCCGCTCCCCGCGCGCCTTCTCCTGCGTCTGGGTCCAGAGGGAGGAGGGGAAGAGGATAGGAGACGAGGGAGGTTGGGGGAGGATAAGAACAGGTACAGTTAAAGGCACACTCCTCTACTCCAACCCCCCACCCCCGAAATCAAAATGTCCGCCCCAGCTCACTGTTTATGTTTAATACACAGTTGTTCATTTGGCTGGACAGGGAGAGGTAGAGAGCGGTGTGAGCTTATGAGAGATGGAGGGAAGGAGTAGAGGAGAGAGTGAGCTACTCTGCACTGTGGGAGGGGCATGTGTTTCTAAACAAAACCTTTTTGTAACACCGGTTTTAACCACAAGGGTAATCCAGTGTCCCTTTAAGGAACCTCAGCATGCCTAGGCGGGTGTAATTCAAATATACCGTAATTAATCTAAAAGGAGCACGTTTGTTACGTTAAGTGCTACAATTTCATGTTACTGTTACAGCTATACTCAAATAGTACACAAATAACAGGATTCATTCAATGTATTCCTCATTGTTACTCCATGACGTTATTTTCTGTCGCTATCATACGAGCCAGAAACTCTACGGCACTCACCATGGTCCTGACTTCCTCTCTGAGCGTGTGGAGTCTCTGGTCCAGCCTCTGGGAGTGTTGCATGCTGGGCCAGTGGAGGTGTGAGGCAGCAGCCAGCTCGCTGAGTTGCTGCAGCAGATTCCTCTCTGACCTTGCTAGCGCTCTGATCCTACAGCCCCAGACACAGACAAGCTCACGTTACGTTAGCCTGATGTTAGCATGAAACGCACTCATTTCACACAAATTGTTAGCATTCCTTCAGCCAAAAGATTCAGCCTCACAACTCGTATGCTATCCAACTACTGCTAAATATTGTCACCTGAATCCATTTTACCTTTGAGTGGAAGTGAATTTGAAGTCAAAGAAATGTTATCCACAATAGCCAGTATTTCCATGGTAGATGTAAGCAATAGTGCTGTACGTGTGCAGTACCGTCAGGTGTGTGTGATGTGTGATATGTGATATCACTCTGGCCATATGCGAGTAAGGTGTGTGTGTGTGTGTGTGTATGTGCAGTTTTCTGCCATTGGATCCCCTCTCCACTAGTCTCTCACCTGTTCTTAAGGTGGGTGTCAGACTGGTTGATGGAGCTGGCATTCTGTTCCAGAACCTTCACTCGGTCAAACAGAACCTGTAGGTCCGAGTCGAACTCGGCCACTGCCACTGAGTTTGTTACCATAGCTAAAGATTTGCTTCTTGCCTCCTCTGTGGCTGAATGAGACGTGTCATTGTCCATTGGTAAGACCCGGTCGGACCTATAACAGGTGACCACTAGGTGGCTTACACCTGAAATGTAGGAGGAAATCAAGTCAGGCGTGTGTAACGGGAGTATGACACGTCTTAAAATGTTAATATTATTGATTAGTATTTCCATTCCTTTCTCTGAATCAACTTCTGTTCATATGAAGTTTACACACACACACACACACACACAGATGCAGAAGATACAGGTGGGGGGGGGGGGGGCGGGCCGCCCCCCCCCCCCCCCCCCACCCCCCCCCCAACCCAACACAAAAAAACGAACA
>JAOEHI010001219.1:0-2500 GCA_025447815.1 Percopsis transmontana
TGTCTGTCTGCACATGCGTTTGTGTTTCCTTGTGTTTTGTTAGACAGAGAGAGTGCCCGCAGGGCAGAGAGAGGAAAGCCCTGGATTCTCTCACCAGACGGCTTTCCAGATGAAAGCCTTGCGTGTATCAATGACACTTATGAGCCTAGTGAGCCCTGGGCCAACATGGCAGGCTGCTGCTCACCACCGAGCCGGGCCTGGTGCTCATGGTTGAGATATGCCCTCACAGCCCACAGCACTAAACGTTCATAAGATTCAGCTAACCTAATAATGCATTGGACATATCGTGTGTCATTACGTGGCAGTCGTCCAATGTTCGTTAACACAATCAGTCACAACATCCAGGAACAGAAAGGCTATGAGAGATTTCTAATGATGCAATGTAGTCCAATTATTGCCATCCCCTGGTGTCTCCCAGTGGTACACGCCACGGATGCTACTAGCGACAGCTTATTATGTGGATGTGTCCTGTGGGTAATGTTGTTCTCTAAACCATCCATGTTTTTAGGAATTACAGTAAAGGGACTTACTGTCTGTAAGTCTAACACTCTGTCTGTAAGTCTAACACTACATATTAACACAGTTTGTGTTGATATGTATTCCGCCAGCCGACATTATCACTCTCTGCTCCAAACGCAAGATCCAAAACCTCAGCTTCTATTATTATTCCTTATAAAACCTGACCCTTATTCGTCGTAATAAATATTTGAACATTTGTATTGATTATATAGTCACTAGGCTCCGCTATGATTTAGTACAATAATTTGCTATCATGCAAGATAATCTATAGCTCACAATTAGAAGATACAGGCTCAGCTCATACGGGGTGAAGGTTAGAAATGGCCACATCTGTCATATTCAGACAATGGCAGCTCTGAAGAACTCGCCTTAATCGGAGGGACAGAGAGTCTAAAGGATCTGCTTTCGGCAGACGGGGTTGTGTTAGCCGGCCAGAGGCAATTAGATCAGCTATAATCCTCCATCTGCTTCCCCCCAGCGCTGTTCCATCAGCCAGAACCAAGTCTGGCCTCCAAGCCAGAAGACTGGGCACCTACTGTACTGTAGCAAGAAAAGGCCTGACAGAGCACTACCAGACTAAATAAACCATGTCAGCTGCTTTCCCTTCAATTGCTCCCTTACTGCTTTTCCCTCGCTATTTGGCCACCTGCGTCTTTTTACACATTCTCCTCCTCAGTTTTTTTGACATTACATCTTCCTCCTTTGCTTTGTGACGGATGGGTTAAGGTGATGCCCTAACTTTAAAGGGACACTCCTCGTTTGCGTTATAGCGCCACCGGAACCCCTAGAGGAAGAGGGAGGAAGAGCACTGAGGTGAAGGAGTGGCTGTCGTGAGAAACAATGTTTTTTTAATGTTGGTTTAAACCACATGGGAATACAAATCAAGGCGTGTCTCACAAACACAATATAATGGCCAGGGGGAAATTCTGTCAACATACTGGAGCGTAAGTATATATACTCATACTGTATAGATAAACATAAAGAGCATATTTCCTGTTCGTTCCGGTGGTCTCGGTGCTCCTCTCTTCAGAGAGTTCCAGCACTAAGGCAGGAAGCGATGCGGCTGAACCAGATGTGGCTGGTTGTCACGTGGCTACCAGAGCAAGACCACACTGCACATCAGGTCCAGATGTGTCTCAGCAGGAAACAGAGAAATATCCTGTCATGATACTCCTAAACCCGCCTGCTCGGCGGGAAGATGAGCATAATGGATGAAAGAAATTGCTACAACATGACATGCAAAGGTATTCATGGATGTGGCTTGTGACAAGGTGAGCATTCTAGAACATTTACTCTATATGATAAATGTCACTTCTGTGGTGGTGAGTCTGCAGGGACATGAAAAGGTTGGTCTCTTTTGCCTTCGCATTGAAGATGGATATTTTTCCCCATTACAATCTGTATGTCACCTGTAACATTAATGTGAATAACAATGCTCACAATTCATTATTGCCAAAGCTTATACAAGCAGGGGGTCAACTCACTTTAAATTCACTTACGTCTCGCTTATTCACTCAAAGTGAGGCACAGAATTTCATTCTGCCATTATAATATCTTGACAGATTAAATAAAAGAACATTGCCATTGCCAAATATTCTCCAGTTTTTCAACTGCGGAAAAAAGAATCAAATCTGTGAATTGGTTGAAATAAATGTGACTTGACCCACATCTGTATTAAAGGTCTCGTTTTCACAGTTGTATGGTCACATGTATTGTCTGAGTGGACCTGAAAGGGCTGGAGTGATTTAGAAATTTGTCTTAACATGTAATTTAGCCAAAATTATATTCTGTAAAAAAAATGTCTAAAACAAGATTTGGTTCCATGTGTGACATCATCTCTGATCTATACTCCAACTCCCAGGCAGATAGCCAATGAAGTTAGGGCATGTTGAAAATAGTGCAACACCAACTAAAATGGAATATTCTCAAAGGGAGAAAAGGTCTGTCCATAATGGAAATTTGAATAATATGGAGCCGTTAA
>JAOEHI010001219.1:7500-12878 GCA_025447815.1 Percopsis transmontana
TGGTTAATGGTGGGGAATTCTGACATGGGTACAGTATTTGTGTATGTGTGTATGCGTATTTATGTATGTGTGTATGTATTATCGTATGTGTGTATGTGTCTGTCTATGTGTTTTACACTGTAACGGTTTCTAAGCTTTCTAAAGCAAAAATAAACAGTCCAAGACTAAAAACCAGTGAAAACAATAAATGCTAGCACATATAAAAGTCAAGTGGACCTCCATGTTTTACAAGAAAGGAAGTTCAAGTGGAAGAGTTCCTGTGGTGCATGTGACCCCTGGTTCACCGCGGAGACACACTCCCCTGGGTGCTTATGAAGGGGTTCCCTGGTTCACTTCCTCGCCCTGCAGGAGACATAGCTTCTCTTGGAAATCTCCTGAAGAGATACAACAAAAAGACCCTTTGGCCCCATGACTGTCTGTAAAGCAGGATGTAGCAGCTCTCCTGTCCCTATGCCAGCTGTATTAACAATGACTCTCCAAGACCCCAAAATACCAGGGCCGTTGCTTGGATCCTTCATTTTCCATTGAACCTGCATATACTTTTATATTGTTACAGACTCACCCCCTAAGGTTAAAAGTCAAAGCACTCTTTCCATTCAGTCCAACAGTCAAACATTCCTTCCAGTGATGCAGCTACAGATTACAGTCTTCCTTATCGCAATTAGGTTTACATTCATAAAGAATTACTTTTTGAAAGCCTTTAACCTGTACAGATAGGCATCTTCCTCAAGGATGCTTAACGACAGGGCTTGATACTTTCAGCGGGGAGTCAAACACCCAGACCACTAGACCATCCTGCCCTGTGTTGGCACTGCTGTATCCACGCCAGTGTCAGTATACAATTCAAGAACCACCGTTTTCGGGGGGGGGGGAACTGCTCTTAGGCCTGTTGCATCGTGCTGCTGCATAAGCATGCATAGAAATCCACAAATTGATTGATTTAAGTCCACAAATCAGGAGAGGATATAGTTTTGGTATAAACTGGCTTAAACCCGCATCACAAAAGAGTTGTAATGCGGGTTGAGTGCTAGGACCGCATAATCAATAATCTTCTTAGAACCCTTATACATTAAAATGTTAAAATTCACTGCAACATTCCCTCCAGCTAAAGCGGATATGGAGAAGTGATGAACACACCTTATGATACAGGTCAGATGACATATCATTGGGTTGCTATTCACTGCAGATTCCATACTCTCCTGAATAACTGAATAACTCTACACACTCACAACCACAGAGAGGAAGGGTCTTGAATCGCCAACAACACCCCCCGCCCCACGACCGGCACTCTTCTTAAATCTCACTGACTGGCAGCGCGGCCGAGGGGAGAAAGGCCATGTGCCCACCCTCCTGTGGTACAAACCTCCCCGTCGCTCACTGGAGTGCTCATTACAGCAGCCTGAAGCAACCCCCCACTGCCCCTCCCTCAAAGGCAGCCAGCTCCATCCATCAGCTGCATCGATCCCGTCTCGTCCGGGTGTGCTACCTGTCTTTTTCTCAGGCTAAGTGGGAAGGATGGTGGGGCCTGTCTAGTGAGCGATGTGTCCCCTAGGAATGATACAAGGTGAATCGGTAGCTGGTGGCGTCGTTTGAGAAAGTGTTTCTCTGTAGATTTAAGTGAAGCCGCCGTCCCCACGAGCAATCGATGACTACATTTTATTGTTTGCCTGCTGGGTTCTCAGTGTCAATCTTCCATTGCTATTGCTGCTGTTTACACAGCTGGTAAATGCCCACAATTTGCTATTGCTATAAGAATATTTAATTCTTTATTGTAGATACTGTGTGGCCATTTTCCATTCTTCCAGAAAGTCCTAGTCCTAAAAGACAAACAATGGCAATGACACACTGGGGTGAAAAAGAGGTGGAAGCTACACGCAAGTAAATGCTGATTAGGCTGGTTCTAATGCAGGGGTCAAGCTTTTAAATGTTGGGCTGAAACAAAGGAATGGTTGGAGAGCAGTGCCAAGCTAGCTACTATGTTGGACAGCTTGTAGCCTATAAGCTAACGCTGTTCCACAGCACTCCTTCAATTAATTAGCACATTAATACAATCTATATGACCATTGATAGCTAAATATTGATATTAATAATGATATATCTTTGGTAACAAGTGTGTTATCTGTCAGATAACACAATATCCTTGGGATTGGGTGTAGGAGGGCCTGATTATTTAGTAACTTTCATTCATCCCAAAATTAAATGTTTACATTAATTTGATCCTGGATAATGCCATGTTGTCTCAGCTCCCCCCTGTGACAAGTGTAGACCTACCTTAAATCTAAGATGTGATGGGATATTTACATGTGTAGCCTACATTTTAAGAAAAGACCTACATCACTAGTGGAAACATGGGATTAAATAAACCACTGTGCCTTGTGAGATTTTAAAACACATCATATTAATACAGTTAGAGAGACGGCTGGGTCAGCCAGACTTCCAGGATTGGAAGTAAGTGGGTCTTTTTAATATGCGTGTGCATTTGTCTCACGGCAGCGTGAGTCAAACTCTGAAAAGTGAGGGAGCCTGTCAGGACAATTCACTGTCACTGGTGCACCAAGCCGCTCTCTAAAATACCCTTGTTCTGCAATGGCCTTCTAGTCAAAACAGCATCTTCCACATACACACATACAGTGTCAATCCAGTTCTCTTTATTCTCACGGTTTGCTTGTAAGGCGTATCTGTTTAATTATATGACTGTTAGCAGTCTTACTATCTTCTGGGCTGAATCGTGATGTTCTTGTGCATCCTAATGTGTCTAATCATGCAGAGAGCGCATGCATTCTTATTGCAGGTTCCTTTTGACTGTGAAGGGAGATAAGACGAGCACCAGTGCTACCAATTCCATTTTTTCTAATGCACTCGGAGGTGTTTTTCACTTTTCCACGAATAATACCTCAAAAAGCCCACCCCCAAAAAATTTGCACGGAACTATACCAAACAAAGCTCGCATTCATTCTCTGAGTGCTCCTAATACCATCTGTCATTTCTCACACAACTGTAAATGACAGAAAATGGGTCTGTTTCAGATGAGACAGGCCTTTCTCCCACTGGTACACTGTGTATAATTAAGTGTGATTTTCAATGTCAAGATTAGAACACAGGGAGAAGAACGGGGCAAGCTATTTCCCGTTCTCTCTGCTTGGTCTCCTCAGCTGCTCATCTGTGTCCGTTTTAGATATGACAGAAAAGCATGTAGATAAGGAGATATACAGTCATCTCGGATGCTCATTAATTCTAAGAACATTTTATTGGAATGAATTGCCCAGCTGACGTTTTTCATCCGATGAATAAAGTGCATGATACATTTCAATTACATCCTAAATCCATGAAAAAAATCCAAAGACGTCAACTCCTCGTCAAGTCCTTTTTGATATGGGAACCACGTCACATAAACACCTCTAGTGAGAGCTGTTTTCACTGAATCGATGACCAGAACTGACAGCCAGTCACTCACAAACTATAGAGGCGTGAGCCTTCAAACATAAACTGAGGCTGTGGAATGCATTAATACAAAAACATATATTTACAATTCATTCCTGCTACTGGAGAGGTTGGCTTGGGGTGACACACCGGGCATGAAATGGGAAAGAATGCAATAAGAGCCATACTTGTATGGTTCAAAGAGCTCGCCTATTTCCGTCATCACAATTCTTCAAAAGATCAGATTAACAGGACCAGCTGAGCTTTCCCTGGTTTCTTGAGTTAGAATTGGGGTCAGAGACTACCAACCCCTGCTATCTGTACAGGATATTGATGACGCACAGCATTATAATCACAGCCAACAATGTGTTTATGTCAGGAAAACTCTAACCAGATGATACATTATATCGTGTACACTATGTTAGAACAAAGACCAGAGCTCTGTAAATCTTATTTTGGCATCTTGCATCAGGAAGACACCTAGCCTACTCTATTTCGTGAAACAAAGCTGTCATGTGGGGAGCAGTATGGTGCAAACACAGATTCAATTAAAAGGTGGGGATGTTTGGCGTGTGTGTGCCAGGTTGTGTGTGGAAGCTGATAGATGTGGAGACTCCTGGCCTGGCAGGTGGTTGGAGGCCTAGCAGTATTGTGAGAACAGAACATTGTTTAGCAGTGCAAAACCCTAAATGTTTAGCTGTGTTTACAATGCAGGGCACAAGACTCCAGAAGGACGCCCCCCTCAGGTCCTTAAACACAGGCTAGCATCATAAGGGTGGGGGGGCAATGCAGACCTGTCCCACCAACCCTGCCATCTCCTGGGGGCCTTCCATTAGCAATGCTGCCGCTGCTAAGGTGAGATAACAATGGAAGCCCATGTATCCCCTCGAGACCTCACCAGATGACATTTAGTACCTCACTGACATCACTAACTCGCACGCTTCCCTGGCAGCATGCCCACGCATTTTATTAGTGAACTACATGGGCTGAATGTGAAATGACAAGACACAGTCTTAAGATAATTTGTACATGCTGTAATTAGTGAGGCATTATAATGAATAAATACAAAACACAGAACACAGTGGTTTCAAGCTGTACAGGAAATAGAAATAGTGTGATTGATAGGTGGATCTCAACAGGTGTTATACTGTGGTACCCAGGGAAATGAGCATGAATATTCACAATCCTTAATTAAATTGCAAATAAACAACAAAGTGCTTTTCAGACAAAGAAAAAAAAAACAGCAGTTGAAAATAACTTCCCTGTGCCGACAGACTTTTTATCCTTCAACAATTGTATGACAGTAAGATGGGCTACTCAAGTAACTATAGCTCAAAATACATAGCGTATGTCCCAACACTTTTCCACATGCATGGAAAATAATACATTATAAAAAATAGGAAGATGAACAATGTTCTTTTTCCACTGCGATACTTTGTGGTGCTTACACTTTAACACCACAAAGACACTCATGGACAAAATTACAGTGATTTGAAGTCCAATCATATTGAATTAATACGTAAAAAGAGGCAAGGAAAGCTAAAAAATAAACACCTTACGTAAACAACAAAAGATTGTCAATTTGGTCCTTCATAAAAAAAGATCAATCTAATAGTAAGACATGACAACCTGTGTCTGCAACTTCATTAAAAATAAAAAATGTTTTGGCTCAGCTGCCAAAGGCACTGTTTTTCCTGACTATACACAGGAGAGACAAATTCTCAAAATGTGTATTAAAGTGTCTTTCAGTACAAAATACTGCCTTTATTTAAAACATTTAATAAAAAAAGTAACGTTACTGTATATTGTACCAATTCTAGTTTTATTCATTCTAATTTTTAAGACTCCAAGGGCCCTAGTTTCCGGGTAAAGATGCAAGCGGAGGCGCACGGCGCAAGTTCACGGTGCACGGCGCAAGTGCACGGCGCAAGTGCACGGCGCAAGTGCACGGCGCAAGT
>JAOEHI010001220.1:0-12877 GCA_025447815.1 Percopsis transmontana
CCCCCCCCCCCCCCCCCCCCCCCGCCCCCCCCCCCCCCCCCCCCCCCCCCCCCACTCACAAAAAGTCATACTTTTTCTAAATGACTTTTTAAGCTTACTGTGCACCACCTTATCTTTTGACAAACTTGGATTTGAGAAATGTGCCAATGTATTGTTGTGCAACCATTTTAATACAGTTTTTTACCCACCCATGATTGTGTAATTCAGTATCACGTGCGACAGTGGCGGTGAGGGAGAATGTGTTTTTCAGTTGCACTGAATCGAGTAATTTGCAGTGAGAGGCTCTTGCATTGAATAGCGAATGCTTACTTTTTCACCTCAACTAATTAAATGGCTACAATTAATGAATGTGGCCCCCTTCTGTTTCCTTACCGCAGCTCTAACTATGCTATTTTGAGAGGCAGCAAGGTCCACCTGCGAAAACAAAACAATCTAGTACATATTCATATATTATTTCTTGACTATTTCTTGAGTCTTGACTATTATTCTATGGTAACTTGGACTGCATTGATATCTGAAAGAGACACAATAACTATGTATGGTTATTTCACACTAAATGTCTTTCTATTTAGGAATGTAGGTACTCTAAGTCCAAGTATTGTCTGGCACAGTTTTTTTTACTATTTTAGACACAGCTATACCAGAACTTTATAATAAGGTGTGCGATCACCTACGAGTTTGTAGCGGAAGCTTTAATAACGTGACAGAAGCGTTGAAAGTTCCAAAAATGAATCTCGTAGCAAAACAGTACGATGAAAACATAAGATAATAAACCATCATGCATCTGTCTTGATCATATGGACACATTACTGATACTCACACTCTAAACAGGAAGTAGCGTACCCAGAGTTTTTACTTCAAAATAAAAGTTCAGATCATTAAATATTATACCAACATATATTTATTAATAAATCGGATCGGAATCTATAAATGTTGACTGGACCGGATCGGGATAGCAAAAAAGTTGTTTAGGACATCCCTAATGCTCCTAGAGGCTTCTTTATAATCTGCCCCCAAATGAATTCAGCCATCACTCCATAGGAGGGGTTTAATAAAATTGTTCTGCAGAGGAGATCTCCATGGATATTCCTGATGGTTTGTATAGTGCAGCTGATGGTAGCGCCATTATGCTGGATCCTGTGTATCCTAGATATGGTTGGACAACTTTTAGTTTAAATCTCTGTGTCCACCTTACAAAACCCTCTGTTCCAATATTGTTACATTGTGTTTTTGAGCATCTTTACTGCAAGCTAGTGTTTCTCATTTTTGGATTGTAACACACAAACCGCTTACTGACAAAACTGACAAATACTGTCTTGGTGTAAGTTGTAAACGTGACAAAATGTAATTTGCCTTACACCTTCAAATGTCTATAGCAGTTAAAATAGGATACAGTGGTATGAAGAGTTTATAGTGTTTGAGATAAACTGTGCTGAATGTAAACCATAATGAAAATCTTTAGTGTGTTGAATGGGGAAATAATGAAGTTATCTCATCTTAACATATCCCATTAACAAGAAAACTACTAATAGTATTTTATTGACGTAGTGTAAGTTACACATAAGTAAATAAACACATTAACTGTAAAAGTACATTTTGTTTCCTAAATTTTTTAAATTATACTCAACCCAGTAGATCATATTTACATAAGGAAGTAATTGAGTGTACTGGATGCCTCAAGTGTGTATTGAGGTATTGTAAATGATTATCACACATGGATATGCATTTTTCTGTCTCCAGGGTTCCATGAAGGCAGAATGATCCTGCT
The DNA here is from genome assembly GCA_025447815.1 of Percopsis transmontana. Classification (NCBI taxonomy): domain Eukaryota; kingdom Metazoa; phylum Chordata; class Actinopteri; order Percopsiformes; family Percopsidae; genus Percopsis; species Percopsis transmontana. The sequence goes on from JAOEHI010001220.1 coordinate 1,769, forward strand.
GAAACCTGTGAGGCCTGCAATGAGCCCTCACGTTTCAACAGTCCCAATATATAATTAACCAGGCCGTCTCATTGAGATAAGAAATCTGTTTTCATGAGACTTGGACAATATTTAGGTAAATATTTAGGAAAAGTAGAGCAGTCAGTTAACCAATTCAATCTCTTACTCAAGTTAATATGTTAAAGCTGCTGTAGGTAGGATTTGAGAGTTGCAACAAGAGCTAGCTAAAAAAGAACGAAAGAGAATAAGATTCTGAAAATCAACAACCCGTAAATCCTGCCCACACCAGGGGGGATAAACAGTCGATCGCTCTCCATTGACTTTGTATTGCGTGAAGTTGCCTCCTTGTCATATCTGACTTACAACAACAACAAAAAAAACTAAAAATGCTTAAAAGCTGCTGTGTTACGGGATGCACTACCAATAAGATAAAGAACCCAGAATAAAGTTTTTATAAGCGAAAAATCAAGCTTTTATGTAGACAAAAGTGGATACAATGAATAAGAGGTGAGGCATCACTAGGAAGAATGGGGAAAACTGTGGGATCCTGACACTCGGTAAGCCTACCTCTTCTCTGATTGACATAGGGTGCTAAAATAATCCTTTGACACAGTGAAATATTGAATGTATTTAGAGAGGGAAATCATGGTTGCTCTGTGGTAAACGGTATATAAACAAATGGTACAGTTCAGTGCTAGCAGTAACCAAAAATCTCACTAGCCAACATGGCGTTTACGAGTTTTTTAACATTTCCACGGTAACAGATTTTCACTTCCAGAACCTCACTGTTGAGCTCTATTGCGAAGCGCCATTGACAAACCTGTTGTAGCTATGTGCAATAGACTGTATAATTAAGTGGGCAAACACTCCGTGACGTCACACATAGGTTTTCTGAAGAACGGGTTTGAAGCTCCGCCTAACTCCAGGCTATATATATATATATATATAAATGGATGGATCAATTTATGGCTTAATATAATTTTAACTGATAAGTTGTATAGAAATCCACCCCCGTACAGTTGTCAGGAATGGGACAACTAGTTATAGAAAGCAAAACTGTCTTTTGTACCTGGCTGTAAACATGTATATTTCTGCTGAAAAGTTGGACGTTTTAACATTTAACTATTGGGAGTGACTCGCTTTTGGAGCCAGTCTCAAGTGGCCATTCGAGGAACTGCAGATTTTGGCACTTCCGCGTTGGATAAATCTTTCAGCATCAGCGGATGCCGCTTGCTGCAATAGTATGAACCTGCAGGGTTCTTGTGGTTTTTGTGACAGCGCCACCGCAGGGTTGGAGGCTTCAAATAATACTTTGTCTAAATAAGTTTTAAAGGTTTATGCCGTAATACTTTGTTTAACTACTTGGTTTTAAAGGTTTATGCCATAATACTTTGTCTAACTACTTGGTTTTAAAGGTTTATGCCATAATACTTTGTCTAACTACTTGGTTTTAAAAGGTTTATTCCACACAAATAATACTTTGTCGAATTACTTGGTTTTAAAGGTTTATTCCACACACACACACCAAAAAAATAGAGAACAATAATGACCCCCGCCCGATGTGGGAAACACTAGTGCAGAGGCCTCAACGACTCTGAAAAGAGAGAGATGCAAAGTAAACCGAATAGTTATACTATGTTATTGACATTTGACTTTCCCATTGCCTATCTTTAACATTCAAACCCCAGATTGTGAAATACTGTAATACAGCCATAGACAGTATGGTAATCCCTTCTTTCATCAATTGCTTGTCTGTCTTGGTACTGAATAATATTAATTATACACTTCATCCGTTAGCTAAAAGTTAGCTCACAGTAGTACAAGGTGAGAGCTAGCGGACGTTTACATTGGAGTCAATAGGCATAAATGTCGTAAATTAGCATTTAGGCTAGCGGAACCATAGACCGTTAAAATGACACACCAAGATAGTTAAGTAGCCTAGTCTGATGGATTCATTAAACAAGTACGACCAGTTCGTTTTCCAGGAAGCATAAGCTTACAGAATATTGTAGAGAATTTTAGACTCGGCTAGCTAATATTACCGTTAACTTTGCTGTCAAATTCAAGAGAGGAGAAGTGTTTTTAACATTAAACAAGCAGCACATGATTACAATACTTACACTCTGATCGTTATCCATCTTGTTTATATCTCCAATTCAATAGATGGCGCTGTCACAAAAACCTAAGGGTCCTGAGTGTGAGGGCCTGAGAGTGCAGCCTCCGACCCTGCAGGAACACCCTTCTTGCTTGCTGTGTGCGCAATTATGATTGACAGGCCATGTAGATTCGCCGGACCAATCAGGGAAAAAAGGCGCCGATTGGTCAGAAATCTCCGGCTGCCTGGCAAAATCTAAGGGGCAGGGGCTATAAAACCAGAGCAGATATTCTTACTTATATCTTACGGGATGTTTATGACATTTCTAACAAATTACACTAAATGTATAGCTCATAGGCGGCTCACACCGTTCCCTACCCACCACATGCACAGTTGGTTTTTTCAAAACATGAACAGTGAGCTGGGGAGAAAATGTAGGGTTCTTGGGGTGCCATAACGCGTGTTAGGTGTATCTTTAAGTAAGGCATTACGTAACTCAAGGGCACCCTGCCAAAATAGTTGGACACAAATCAGGCTATGTTCTTACCTGCACCATGGTGACAACGTGACACGGATTCAGCAGGTATATCACAGTCTTGGTGGCGAATTTAAACCCAACCTCTACTCCGAAAGTCATGCACAGAGCCACCAGTAACATGTTCTTGCCCAGGCTGTAGTCCCTTGTCCTCGCCAAGTCCTTCCCAGTCACTTTGAGTTCTTTAGAGAGGTTTATCTTCTTTAGTGCCAAGCCAATTTCCATGATGGAAATAAAAAGGATAACAACACTCTCACTAACGCGTTGTTGGGGGGCACTGAACGCTGCACATTCTGGGCCCCCATTTCCCTCGAACTTGGGGTCCACCCCACCATAGACCCAGTCCAAAATACTATAGATATTGTATCTGGACATATTCCTGCTCTTGTGTTGGAAGAGGTACAAACAAGACGGAATAAAAGACGTCACACTGACTTCTTGGCGAAACATTAACTGCAAGAGTTTCCGTTTTTAGTAATTCGTCTTGTGGCTGACAGGAAGACCTGCACCCACCTTGTAGTGAGATACAATCCCAACCTACCTCCACCTGCTTATTTAGCAACTTTGCTAGCAAGCAGCCACTAGAGCTTCCGCTTTAGTTTACAAGCATCCTAGCTAGGTAAATACCTCTAATCGACACTACCAGAAGATTAAAGATGGCCTGCTAGGTTACTGTTTTGCCAGCCTGTGGTATAATGTGTTGATATTAGCAGCGTTAAAACCGGCCGTATGCTAGCAAGCTAATGTGTGGTGACGGAAAGGAGGAGACCGATCACGTGACCTGTGGTGTATTTAGGACAAAACGGAAATACCAAGTTACCAGCTTGATAGTCGTTGTTACACGAAAGCCCTGCGGTTAAGATAGTCCATTTGGGAGTAATGACGCTTTAAAAAATGTCTTGATCTACTATGAATTAAATTAGAGATCTTTCTGCAGACTTTACGTTACTATCATACGATCTGCCCGACGGTCCATTTACCACTTGATGACTTGCACCATCACTGCAAAAGTAGTTTGTATGATAAACACAGTAGGCTATAGGCTTCTGTACATAACTAGCACTTTTTTTCTTTTGTTCTTGCTATTTTCTGTATAGTTTATCTATGTAAATCATTCAAATGTAAATTGAATCATTTTAGTAGACTGCATCTGACTCATCTGGCATAATTGTTGATGGTATATAATAACAATTGTTACCACAGCTCTGGGTAAGATTATTTGACACATTATGTGGGCTAGCCTTATGACTCTATATTAAGATGGTATGGCTTTCAAAATGTTTTTGTTTAAAGAGTTGTATAAATAGGCTACAATATTTTTTAGCAGACATCAATATCAAATCAAAAACAATTATGTGTTTTCCATACAACCACCAAGGGGCGACATTCCCCCTAGCTTGTAATAATAATAATAATAATAAATGTTATTTTTTGGGACGCCTTTCTAAACACTCAAGGACATCTTACAATGCAAATACATAGATTTAAAAGAGTTGGCTGATAAACATGTAGACTTTAAGCTATATATAGCCTAATCGTTTGATTAATGACCAAGTGAAAATGTTTCCAAAATTCTTTTTACTATGAAGAAATTAGTGGACCATTTCAAACTGTAATAAAATCAACTGGAACAAATACTGTTGAAATATTTATGCTGAATTTTTGAAGGAATAGTTGTAAACACACTCCTGTCATTCAATTACTTAGAATTCAATTAATTAATTTCTTAGCTTTTATTAGTAATTAGTGGCAAAATTGCCTCTGCAAATGCAGGTGAGGATAGAGAAGCAGGCAATTACATGGACATAATCAGTAGGCTACTGTACAAGACTAGTAGGCTTTGTTAGGTTGTTAAAATGAATGGATTCCTGAGGGAGTGACTCTGCGCTGATACCCTTCTTAGCCACCGAGTGTGAATCAGTCAAGGATATTAATCTGAGCATCAGACATGCATGGGAAGCTCCCTACGAGGAGAATAAGCTTGTTCATCCATGCACCCTCCCGGGGAGATATGGGGGTTTGGGGCGAGGGAATGGGTGAGTATGTCAGTGTATGGTCTCAGGAGATGGGATATGGAATGACCCAGGAGGTTGGCATGATCACATTTTTATGCAAAACTCACTCAACCTCACAGTAATGTATATTGCCAATATGTCCAACAAATGCCAAGAAAGTAATTCAATGTGATATTAATAAACAAAAACCTGCAAACAACAATAACAACAACAATTTACATTTACATTTATAGCACCTGCCCAATGTTTTGGAAAATAGGTATCAGATTTCTGAATACCAAAGCGCTTTATCATGCTGCCATCTAATCCTCCAGGTGTACTTTTAGCAGGCCAGGAGAGAGAGAAATATAAGGGTAAATCAAAGTCTACACTACCTACATTACATCTCTTTTTTCCTGTTTTAAAACATATCCTCTCTATCTGTGCTTTTACTCTAGTCTAGATACTGGGCCGGGCCCCTCTCCTCCACGAGGGTACCCATATGGTCTGCAGGGCATCTTCTGTGCTCTCCTGCGTGACTAATCTAATGTACTGGGACAGTCAAGTCGCAGCTGCACTCTCCACTGCCAATGTTTCACTTTTTAGTTGAATTACTACAATAAGCATGAGAATGCTGCTACACTGTAGGTAAAAGAGGAGATTGCTATAACTGTTGCTGATGGGGTTTGTTGCGTGAACATTATCCTGAAAAAAGCATTTGACTCCTTTTCACATTTATTATCTATTGGTATAAAATACATCTTCAAGATTAACTGAATCCCACCCCCCCCACCCAAACACACACACATTTTTATTTTGGTCTGATGAAGTACTTTCATCATACTGCTATATTCTGGACACGCCCGCAGATAGGGGGAGACAAACGGGTCTGTTGCCCCGGGCCGAGGGTAAGGGGGGGGGGGGGGGGGGGGCCGAAATGGGCCCACATTAAATTATGGAAAAAATTAATAAATAAAAATTAAATAGGCCTATTTCTGGAAAAATAGCAGAGGAGAGAAAGAGCCAGGGAAAAGGAGAGATCTGGGTGCGCGGGGGCCCATCTAAGATTATCTCGTCCCGGGCCCAGGCAGGACTGTCAGCTGGCCTGATTCTGGATACATTTTTGACAAATTGTATAAAGTTGTTAAACTGTGAATAAACTCTTGTAAAAATGTGTGACATAAACTACTGACATTTACTGTTGGCTTATTTGAAATAAGTGATGTAAAAAAAAGGCGTTGTTACATCATCATGCTTGTGAGGAGTGGAAATGCCCCTCTCGCCTGCCTCCCTAACCTGCTTGTGTGAGCAAGGAAGGGGCTCTAACAGAGGGGGTTGTACAGGCGTGTTTCCCTTTTGCCCTATTATTTTCGAATTTCATAGCTGGATGCACTTCGAGGGGTTTAGTTACCCTTTAAATCAGGCATTAGGGTAACAAAATGTCTTGGCGGAGAGGTACATTGCTCAAGTTATGTCCCTTTTGTAGAGCCTATCCAGCCAACTCATTCAAAAAACATAAAATGAGCATCAAAATAATTGAAGGTAATGCTGTAAAACCACAACCGTCATTATAATGTGTTTCCGGACGCTGAGGGACCAATAGAAGTTGGTTAAAGCTCAGTGTCTGTCAACATACCATGAGTACAGTCTCGGTCACAATCTTGGTTGTTCCCTGCTTGAGACACCAAATAAGTAGCATTTGCCCAAAGGGGCCTGTGTTTGACAGAAGGTGTACACAATCAGAGAAAACTATATGTAATAATAATACTATTGTGTAATATTGTATCACACATCACGTCTTAACTTTGAAATGAAATACATCCTATAAGGTGCCCATAATTACTGAAAGAAATGTATTGTTTTTGAAAACATAAAAAAAATAAAAATTAATACATTTTCTCACCTGAATTTGAAGCAATTGTCCTCACGCTCTTCCCTTCCAACATACTGTGGTTTCTTGGCAGCTCTCCAAAACAAACATTTAAAACAAACAGCAAGAGCATTTTATGAGACCTGCCTTTCAAAAGTGTCATCCACGCATGTTTATATAAACGTATTAGCTGAACACTGTCCAACAGGTTTTACAACATGATTAGTTATAATATGGCAGCAACATAATATGTGTTTATTGTATAATGCATTTTATAACTGAACAAACAAAACAGTACGCATGTTTTTAAGTGCAGCTATAGCTCCACTATAGCTGCATGACATCTGCAGGATCTGATATAAAATCCCCCTTGAAGTGAAAGAGAGTGAATTGTTGAGGAGTAAGATGCACAAGTAATGGCCAGTTGCTTACATGAGTACATTTGTAGAAAAAAGTATTACAATTGGCATTTATTAAAATAACACTTGACATTTTTTCCGGATTTATTCAACTACGGACACAATTATTTTCAGAGTTTGCCAACTCTGCAGCTAGATGACTTGAAAATTGCCTCCTACTAAACTATGTCATGTCAACTATTTTTTCGGAGAATACATTTTCTGACTGCTGTGTAAATCCTCTTGACATCTTCAAATGGGTAAGAACGCCACTTTAGTTCTACTATGTTGACTGTACTATCCTTAAAAAAATGCTATTTGATTATTTTTTTCATCAGTCTGTATTCTATCCATGACAAACAGTCAAACAGGACTACAGGTCAGAATCCTTCCAATGTCAGCCTCAGCTAATTAACTAATTAGTAAGTTTTATTGTGACATTAGTTAGAAAATCATATCTTTGCAAATTTCAACATTGTTAAATTCCCAACTGCAAGCATCTCTAGCCTAAATATGATTGACTAAGGGGGGGAAGAATTATTTTACATACAGTACTGGCAACTCCCAGATGATGGCACCATAGGCATGCTTCTAGATCGTCTACAGGAGATTCCGTCTCTGTCCAACAGTAGGATTGTAATAACACCACACATACAGACCATAATTTGCTATAAAATGATGCACATATCTCCGATGATATGGGAGATACAGCTCTGAAAAATGCAATTTGCATCTGCTGTTGCAACTGCTGTTGTATATTACTGAACAGCCAGAGTGCTGTCTTCTGAGAACACATCACCGTAAATCAGAAGAACTGGCGATGGGTGAGGATTGTGGTGTGTGTGTGTGCATGCATATGTGTGTGTGCTGTTTGTCTGTTGAGTGGGGCTATTCTCGTTTCCATTAATCCTCTGTGTAATAATATTTGTGTACAATCGGCCAAATCACAGTTGCCTCAGAGGCAGGCTTCGATTCTTGTTGTCTGAACGTGTACAGATTTTAAATGTTGTTGTGAAAAAGTTCTCAAAAGTGTCTGGCTTTTGTGATGTGTGAAAGAAGAGGGTGCAACATCCGTGTTGTGACAAGAGTATATGCATATATTGGGTATGTATAATACCCAATATATGCATGATATATGATATATGCATGATTGTTCCAATATTATAGGACGAACATACATAGGGAGGTTTAATAAAGCCTCCCTTTCCCTATGTTGACTAAAACAAGACATAATTTAGCTCAAAACATACCATTATTTTCTGTTACAAGCGAGATATTATGCAATTGGATCTAGACCCTAGAATGTCTTTCTGTCTTTACACAACCGATGTGTTTAATCAAGCTCCCAGCTGATGTTGTTGTTGCCTTATTTGGGAGTATCATATTCAGAATACTCAATAAAATCATATTCCTGACTAATACATATTCCCAGTACGAAATTAGCTTTAAACACATTCTTCTAGGCTACTCGAGTCTCAGTCCAGTCTAATTTAACGTAATTGATTTTATTGACTTGTATCAACAGGGGAAACAAGACAGGAAATCAAACAATTAGCATGTGTGTCACAATCAATACAGACTTTTCCTCTGTGCCTGCATTTTGGTTTGGAAAAACGCAGCTGCTGTAGGACTAATATGTGCTACTATTCTTTTGACTTTCAGCTGACCTAACTGTGTTCACCATAGTTGCAGAAATAATTTGAGGCATAGCTTTGTCAAGGTCAGAAAGGCAGAATGTTCTGCTTCTGGCTTCATTTGGGCCTGGGAAGAGTAATTACAATACTCATTAAATGTTAATATTTTGCAATAAGAAAATTACCATATGCAGCTTTTAATAATTTAATTAGACTACTATTTATCTACTTTTACATGTAGTTTCGCCAGACGCGATGACAGTACAGATCTGGGGACATTCTGCTTAAAACAAGTAGGTCTAACTGCAAATGCAGAGTACTACACGACATGCCTACTACATGACGCCTTCTTGCACGCTACGCCAGCCTTAGACTTCCGGATTCAGCAGTGTCAAAATAAAAAGCACCTTAATTTAATAATAATAAGACATGGGTCATGATTAACCTGAGGTTAGGGGTCAAGATGAGGGCCAGGATTATGAAACCTAGGTTAGGTTTAGGCTGGAGGTGAAGATAAGGGTTAAAGGTGCTGTAGGTAGGATTTTTAGAGCTATTAATGTAGTGTAATTTGTTAGAAATGTCATCAGTGAGTCAAATTCTATTTGAGAATATCTACTCTATATACTGTAAGTCGATTTAGATTTTGCCAGGTTCCCGGAGATTTCTGACCAATCAGGGTCTCTTTTCCCCGATTGGTCTACAACATGTTTGTCGATGGCGCTTTGCAATGGCAGACCAACGGGCTCCAGAGGGATGAAGCAGATAATGAGGGGGTAGGTTTTTGAGTTTTGGATTTTCAAAACCTTATTCTCTTCTGATCTCTATTAGCTAGATCTTGTTGCAACACTCAAATCCTACCTACAGCAGCTTTAAGATGACTGGTTAATGTAAGGATTAAGATGAGCAGGGGCGCGGCTAGAAATTATGAGCCCTACGAAAGAACGTATGATAACCCTTACGGAGCCTCTGAAGATAATGACTGAGGTTATAAAATCTAGGTTAAGTTTAGGCCTGAGGTTGAGGGTTAAGATAAGGGTTAAGATGAGTACGGTTCACAAAGTGAGGGGAAGAGAGGGAGGTTAAGGTCAGAGGAATGTTTGCTTTTGGACTTTTCTTGCAGTACTTCAGGCTGTTCAACACACCTCATGCTAATCCAGGAAGTTTTCTCAGGCGGTGTAGCGCGTAGTGAAGTTGGTGTGTCATGTAGTCTGAGACTGCAGATAGACCCTTCTCATTTAAAACCCAAACAATGTTGATTTTGACTGCAGGACCCCCTTAAACCATAAGCGATTCTTATAGGCTCATCCCCGCAGTCTGTACAGTACAACCACTAGCAACCACATGCAAGCAAACGTTATAGATTTACGAGGTAATAATAACATAAATGCATTCTCCTATAGCTTCAAAACGGATATTATAGAAACAATGTATGATTCTGATTTATTTGAAGTCTGTCTGATGCAAAAAATGTATTCAATTAAGCCCTTGTCCATGTCACCATGTAGCTAGCTTTTTTAAAAGTTGCCAATGGGACTGTGTTGACATGAGCACCACTGCATCTTCCTGTTTAAATCACCGCCCCTATTTTGAACTCCGCCTTCACAAGGCTTCACAACCCATTTAAGACAAATTGTCTCATAGATGTCCCCAGACATTTTACACGATAGTATAAGTCTGGCCCTACGAGACTAGTTACATATTAATCTGTTACATTACAATAATATATTATGAGTCTGGTATGCAAATTACTTACACGCCACAGAAATGACAGTGTAGATTTAAAGCGTCGGCTCTGATTCACGAGCCAGACAACAGTGTAGAGGGTTATTACTATGCCCTACATCCCTTTTCTATTAAGTCCCAGTGTAACCTTCACTGACGGCAGAGAAAATCTTGCAATATTGTGCATCTTTTTTGCCATTCCCCAAATTCATTGTATCCGAGTAAGGTTGTGCAACTCAGAGACAAAATACAAGGTCCTTTTAATTCCCTTTATCCACGAGCTATATCTCATACAGTGAACACACGAATGAGAGAGAGTCATAAAACATACATACATAGTCCAGTCATTTACACATATATAGAGAGCAACTCCTCCACGAGATGGCAATACACTGAGAGCAAAAGTCTTGAGTCGGCTTTTGTTTGCTTGTCCCATTGCTCTGCTTAGGAACATGCAGTGACATTGCTGGAAAGAGAACACAGTGCAGACAGCTTCTTATTCACAGTTAGATTTGGGAAGTGCACACAGCTCCTGTCATAATAGCTTGATGAATATTATTTATACTGTACTTTAAAAATGCCATAACACTTAGTGTTACAGAGTTAAATATAAGACAGCGGTACTTATCAAATGTAAAAATAAACAACTTGACATATCAATATTCACAAAAACCATTGGATTTAGATTCACAATATCTACAAATTCACAACTTATAATAACACTACTCTGAGCTATTATAATTGTCGCCATTTAGTTTTAATAGTCTTTATTTTATTTGTCTACGGCTTTCTACCCATCACACATTTGCATTAGTGCTGTAAAGGTTATGTTGTATAAAACATATACTGTATCATTAAATA
>JAOEHI010001221.1:0-12875 GCA_025447815.1 Percopsis transmontana
GCATCTTGCTCAAGGATGCTTACAGGTAAGCCGACTCTGGGGCTCGAACCCACGACCTTCTGGCTGGGAGTCCAACAATCTAGACCACTAGACTATCCTGCCCTGTAACACATACAACAGCAACACGTCAAAGTGATGTTTGCACGGCAGTGACTAAACAGTTCTCAGACTTTTGTATGATGTTTAATTGACCACAGTATAATTATTTATTAAACTAATGTTGAGAGAGGCACTTTTGATTTCTGGGGAAAAGGGCAGGAGCTTGAGCCCCCAGAACTCCCTCCTTTGCGTGTGTTATTTAGTGCCTCAACATGTCAGACTTTTAAGATTTCCATGGCATGAAAACATTGTGATTAATATTTTCTTTGTTAAACAAATGACACAGACTAGTAAATGGTTGGAATCAGTGTATGGTGTAGTTTCTGTCGACTTGTAGGAGAAGATTTAAACCTGCTGTGTTTTTGATTATCACCGGCTGTGTGAGCAAACATTTTCTTTGTGTGTTCTGTCAGAACAGAGGGGGGACTCCACAAGAAGACACAAGACACAAGCTGGACACATACCTGCAGAGAGCCGAGAGGCTTCCCGGTGCCAACTGATACTCAATCTAGTCCTAAGAGGATGCATAGCAAAGTGTGAAACTCCCCCGCCTTGAAATACTTTTTGAATGAGAATTCCAGGGAAATATGGCGACTTCCCTAGCGACTAATTCAAAGATGGTTCTGTAGAAACCGACCAATATCCTCAAGGACCCTAGCAAAGTAACTACAGTAGATGACTTTGAACAGAGGAGTTTCACTAGTTTAGATAAAATATAGCTTTACTTTAGAATTGTCTGGTCGACAACACATTCGGCTACAGCAGACAGAAATGTACTCTGCTGTCCTCAAGCTAGAGGATATGCTTTGAATAAAGTTTCCCTCTGATTATTGCGTTATCTTATCGCAGTTATATCCTCATTGTGTTACCCATTGTTAAGTATACACGTTATCGTTATTTAAGTTTGATAAGGTGTAAACATAGACCAGATAAAATAAAAACTGTTTGTGTTGCAGCTACTGTTGCACTGTAGCAGCCTAATTGTTTGGATAAAATGTTAGTATATGTATATATACTAACATATATATATATTAGTATATATATATATGTATTAGTATATGCATTTTAAAAGCAATCAATTTGGTCTTACAATCAAAGTACTGTACAAGACTTAATGTACTAGGTACGCTCCTTCATTTGTGTTTGCAGTTACCCTTGTGGGTTTAAAACTGTGTTACAAGAATAGAGAACAGTTTGTACTCTTCTCTACTCCTCCCTACAATGCTCATAGTCTCACAGCTTATCTACCCCTCCCTCTGCACAGTTGTTGCCAGGGAGCGCTAGGGAGGGATTATTGGCTGCTGGGAGAGGAGCTTCATCAAACTGCATATCAATTGCATACCCCATGTAGCTTGAAACAATGTTGTTTTGGTTTGAAACTCTGAGAACATGGCTTACAACATTACTCCTCTCCATACTGACTCACACTGTTCTCTACCCCTCCCTCTACAACCCTTTGCTGCACGGTTGTATGTCAAACAATGATCTGGGGCACACATTTTTTTGGCGTTCCCAGTCATGGAGTGTGCCTTTAACTTGGGGGTGGAGCTGCTGTCGAAGGCACTGTGTGTAACCTGCACTTATCTGGGCATGGTGTATCACTTTGGAGAGGTACCAGTCTCTGTCTTCTCTGGATAAAAACATTGTGTTGCCATGGGCCTGCCAGAAATTAGCCAGATATTATTGTCAAAACAAACCATGTTTTTTTCCCCATTTCTGCTTCTTGTTTGTCAGTCCTGTTTACTGCCAAACAGTGAGGTTTTCTGTAATTTAAATGACATTATTTTAAAGCCTACCATACACAACATACACACAAACCCTAGGAGCAATTCATTCATCTAAACAAGCAACAGTGTATTGATTGCATATTGTATGTGCGTATTGTATATGCACACACATAGTATTATTACCTATGTAATGCTGATCTGCCTCCTCTGGTCAATCAACACACATTATCCCTTTAACTGCTCTTATTAATACAAGGTAAATCAATATAAACAAGTATAAATTATCTATTTTATTGTGATCATCTTGGTTTTTTAACTGATCTCCATGTGCGGGACACTAGTTTTATACAAATTACATTGACGTCTACTTGGAATTCTTGCCATGAAGTCTTTTGGCGGGAAATGTGGGCAAATTAACTGTGTTTACACATGAATTCCTTTGCCAGCATAAAAAGGTCAGTAATAAATCACCTCAATGGCACTCAAACTACACCTGCCTGCACTCAACAAACTAATGCTATTGGTGCTATTAGAATTTCTGTCGGTCTGATATTTAGAAATTGCATTTATGCATTAACATTGTTGTCCTTTAGGAAATTCAGACATTGTCTCATAAAAGTGTTCTTTTTTCCCTTGGAAAGATTATTTGCCAAGCTATAAACAGGACTGCCATTATACATTATACAGTAGCCACCCCACCTAAAAGCTATTCTTAAGATTTCAAGTTTATCATTAACTTGAGGTTTGAGGCCATATTTTTATTGATAAACTAAAAATAGGAGGCCTAAAACTACAAACATAACTTTGACAAAACAGCTGTAAAAGCTGTAAAAATCAAATCGATTGTGTTTCGTTTCACAGTTCTGATTGCCTTTTTAATGATGGACTGGTAGGTGGTTTTGCAGTTCTTCAACCATATCTTCCAGGAATACCCACTCACCCACAAACAGATGTATTAACCACCTATTAAATTAACTGTCATACAAAATGCTCTCATATCATCCATTTCAGTCCCCTTTCTTAAAATGACACAAACACACACACACACATACACACAGAGTATGATGTAAATCCGCTCATCACAGTTAGCTATCAACCACGTAAAGAGCACAAGCTTGGCCACTCATTACCTATCAACAGCAATAAACAAGCTGTGCCTGCCTCTAGTACGGTCAGAAGCCAAACCATAAAAACTATTTTTTATTGGGAAAAAGTCAACATACTCCCTTGCAGTAAAAGCTGACTCAATCCCAGGGCAAATATGATTGGCTTGGGTTTCGGTTAAAGACGTGATAAGGTGGGTCGGACTGTTTAATAAAGAGAAAAATGACCACACCTCCTCAGTCGAACGCTGGACAAGGACGCCTGAGAGCTAGCTAGATCTGAGCACACGGTGAGGAAACTGCATTTTCTGGATCAGGCAGTAGGTGCGCATGCCTCGGCCTACAGAGGACGTTGAGGGGTCAGGGTGAGGAGGAAGAGTGACTTCTAACGGAAAACTGAAAACCTTCTGAAATCAAAGGCAGCATTGCGAAACACAGAAATATAACCGACAAAGAGGCGGGAAAAGCTTGTCAGACGTGTGCGTGTTTTCCTGAGGCCTACCTGTGCGGACACAGCCATGGCGTCCTTCGGTCTGGAGCTGGCGGGCGTAACTCTGTCGGTGCTCGGCTGGCTGCTGAGCATTGTTACCTGCATCCTGCCCATGTGGAGGGTCTCCGCCTTCATTGGCGCCAACATCATCACGGCCCAGGTGTACTGGGAGGGCCCCTGGATGCAGTGCGTGACCCAGAGCACGGGCCAGATGCAGTGCAAGGTGTACGACTCCATGCTGGCGCTGCCCCAGCACCTGCAGGCCGCCCGCGCCCTCTCGGTGGTCTCCATCGTCGTGGGCATGGTAGCAGTCCTGATCTCCATCTTGGGGGCCAAGTGCACCAACTGCATCGAGGAGGAGGGCGTGAAGGCCAGAGTGATGATCACATCCGGCTGCGCCTTCATTGTGGCGGCGCTGACCCAGCTGATCCCGGTGTCCTGGTCGGCTAACGCCATCGTCCAGGAGTTCTACAACCCCATCGTGCACGAGGCGCAGAAGATGGAGATCGGAGCCTCGCTGTACCTGGGCTGGGCGGCGGCGACCTTGTTGCTGCTGGGGGGTGCTATGCTCTGCTGCAGCTGCCCCCCGCAGGAGGAGAATCCCATACGGTACACCGCGGCCACGCAGAGCCGAATGCCATATTCTTCCCCCAGGTCAGCAGCCCCCGGCTCCTACCACAGGAAAGATTATGTCTGAGAGAAGAACCAAGTACCGTCTTCACAAACTTTAAAAACAACGCTTTTTTTGTTGTTTTTAAAAATGTTTTTGCAAGTGAGTAATACAAGTATTTTTACTGTTTACAATTAACTTATAAAACGTATACAGAAAATTTTAATAGTTGGGAAAATGAAAATAATTTGATCCCTATATAAAGCTTAGACATACAGTATATGAAAGTATATATGCAATGGTAGTTCATCAAGAAGATTTAAGTGTGAAGTAGCCTATTCTGTTATATATTTATTATATTCTTTTTTTTTTGTTTGTTTATTCCTAACTATTATATTTTATTGTGTCAGCTTTGTATAGGACTGTTAATCGTTGTGAATGTAACCGAGAAATACGGTTCTTAAATTTTCCTTTATTTTTTTTCTCCAGTGGAAAACAACAGTTTTATTTTAATTTATTTTATTCATGCTATAAAATTATATACTGTATACTAACCACAATGCAGAACGTTTTATAGCACTGACTCAAGGTCAAAATAGCTACATATGAAAGGTAAATATTAAAGTACATAAAAAAGGTTGTAGCTGTACAACCTTTTATATGTACTTTAACAAAATGCATCGCATTGCAGGTATGATTTGTTAATTCATTTTCTACATATATTGGAACTTATTATTGTATTGGAAATATACAGAATTGTGATAATAATTCTCGCAAAGCTGGCTTACAAGGCTAGTGATTTCAGATTGGTGCCTAAAAGTGGGAAATAACATTCTGCTCCCTGAATGGAAATCTTGTGTTTAATGATGTGATCAAAACTATTTTGTATTGTTGAGTAATAAATATACATTTGTACAACATGAAGCCACAATATTGCCTAATTTATACGGAATCAGGTTGACACAATTAACAGATTTGGCAAGCTAGCACAGGGCTAAACGATCAGGACCAATGAACAATAACAGCAGCTCTTATGAGGGCTTGGCCCACTTAGCTGCATTTACAAGCTATGCATAGAGAGAGGCATGCAGTGAATAGAGGTATATCAACAGTACAGTTGATTAAACAGGTAATAAAAAGCGTATGCACATAAAAAACATTCATTCATTAATTATTTTTATTTTCTATGATGTGGCTATTATTCAATAGCTTCAATAGTTTTTCTTGAACTGTATCATAAATATTAATATTTTTAGAATAAATCCTATTTTTACTTACAACAAGACAAAGAAATCAAGATGAATAAACAGATAACTAGAAATTAAACAATGCAAACTTTCTACAGTCTAACACCTGATGAGATGAAATTGCAGAACCTTGTTTCCGTAAAATAAGAGTAAAGCACTAAAAAAGCTATGTATAATTCACTGCGGAAAGGGGGGGGGGGGCATGTATTGTGGTCCCAGAAGACCTCCCCCCATGAAGAGATTTTGTAAAACGAAAAAAATGTCAACTTTCATGTTTACACTGAACAGTTTGCCCGCTGTAAGCAGAATAATCCAGTTCTGTCTTATCAGACCTCTGCTGGGCATGTGACTCAGTGAGTCAGCCTGTTGTTCAGTAGCACCGAAACTAGGTGCTTCCCTTTTTGAATAATCAAATCTTCCTTCCTGGGTTTTACCAGGTTTGCTCACATAGAGGACCTTGTTCATTCTGTGCAATGAATATTACAAGACACAACCAGGCTGACTTGCTGACACTATTTGATTGGTTGCAAAAATATGATTAAACTTTGATTTCATTATGTATTGTAGTAAAACCTTCTGTTGACTGAATATATTTGACATTTTTGTTGATGCTTTGACCCGGAGAGGCAGAAACGTGCATGAGAAAAGCAGAGCTTCAGTGTATACAACCTCAACGATGTCAACCTTTACTTACTGTACCAGGGGTTTTAATATTAAAATTAAATTATTTCCTAAAATCTAGGCCTTAGTGCCATGTGCCCGAATACTTCTATTCAAATTATTCAATTCTGATCAGAATTTGGACTAGAACATTCTGTTCTTTGGGGACATTTAATATCACAGAACAGCAAGAACAGAATTGTAGTGTGCTGTATATTGTTACAAAGAAATATATAAGCTACTACTGCTATCTACTGAAACTACACAGTCTATACAGCACTGAAGGCAACGTTTTTGTGTTCTGTCCTCTGTTAGTGTGTATGTGTTATTGTAGGCGCAACCAAAAACACCACCAATTGTTGACAGCAAACAAGAAGCTGGCCTTCTTGTGTTGTGAGACACAATGTAAGATGTAAGCCTACAAATTTCATTATGAGTGAACGGCTGGGTACTTTTATAAGTGATTTACGCATAGACCTGATACAATTTCAGTACACAGCATTCTGTGCTACTAAAAAAGATTAGCCAAAAGCTGTAAACATGAGTAATACATATTTTTGTGTTCTGTAAGAGCTGTATTGGCTAGTTTTAATTAGGTTTAAGTTGATTTCAAAATAAATTATATTCATTTAAATAAATTGACATAACTAATTTAATTTCCTAAGCAAACTATGCTTTTTGAGTTTACGATTACTGTACTATGTTACTGTACTACGGTGGAAGTTTAAACTGACTGGTTTTAATTAACCTATAGTTTTTTAAAGTTTATAAAATAATATGAATTCACGGGACATGATGTTTGGTCACTGCGATAGTCGTGTGTCTGTATGCTAAGGGTGGCTGAGAAAGACCATTGGATGTATCCATTCATCTTATATTTGCACTGGGAGCAGTTATTCCGGTTTCTACAGCTTTGGGATTGTTTTCCTATAAGATCCCTGGTCTAGAAGCCTTGCCACTGGAACCAGGAAATAACAGACAATCTGTAGGAGGATTGTTGGTATGGGTGTGTGTGTGTGTGTGTGTGAGTGTGTGTGTGTGCATCCATTGTTTACACACTTAATGGTTTCTAAGCAGCCTGAGGCCAAACTGTTGATCTATTGTCTTTGTTTCTCCTTTAATTCCTAAAGGGCAATTTACTCTTTACTCTCTTTCTTATTGTTTTTACACCAACACTCCCTCACAGTGTTGGAAATTATGTGATATTCGACATTTTCACTTTTTGGGTTGTCATTATATTCAATATAATGACCAGTTTTCTTTGAAAGCTTGAATGTCCTTGAAGCATCTGAACATCTTGTCACTCCTGGAAACAATAGGCCAAGGCATAGCACAGTCCTAACAACCACCCCTCCCCCTTATAGTTTCCTGTTCGCTCTCTTTTGTATATCCACTGTACAGGTGCAGGTGGTGTTTTGCTAGGAGCCTCCCTGTGACATCATCACCAAGGGACTCCTCCTCCTCCCCTGCAGCTCCTCCGAGGTATAAATGATCTCTGTTTCCGTGGCAGCATCCCTTAACTAGACCACGCTCTCCCTTGCGGAACGCCCTGAGTTACCAGCACAACACACAGGACAGACAGATCCTCCACCAGGACCAGGCTGTCAGAAGACAGAGTCCAGGATGTCTATGGGCATGGAGATCGTGGGCATTGCCCTAGGAGTCATAGGGTTCATCCTCACCATTGTGGTGTGCGCCCTGCCACAGTGGCGGGTGACGGCCTTCATAGGGGCCAACATCGTGACCGCCCAGGACATCTGGGAGGGCCTGTGGATGAACTGCGTGACCCAGAGCACGGGCCAGATGCAGTGCAAGGTGTACGACTCCATGCTGGCGCTGCCCCCGGACCTCCAGGCCGCCCGGGCCATGCTGATCATTGCCATCCTCCTGGGGGTGCTGGGCGTCCTGATCGCCATCGTCGGGGCCAAGTGCACCAACTGTATCGAGGACGAGGCCTCCAAAGCCAAGGTGATGATCATCGCCGGGATCCTTTTCATTCTCGGCGGGCTCCTCGTCCTCGTCCCGGTCTCCTGGTCTGCTAGCACCATCATCCAGGACTTCTACAACCCCCTCCTGGCCTCCCCCCAGAAGAGGGAGCTGGGGGCAGCGCTCTACATGGGCTGGGGCGCCGCGACGCTGCTCCTCATCGGCGGGGGGCTGCTGTGCAGCTCTTGCCCCCCCAGGGAGAAGCGGTACAAGCCCCAGCGCATGGCCTACAACGCTCCGCGCAGCACCAGCGGGGGCACCGCGGGCTACGACAGGAAGGACTACGTATGAGCATCTGGTCCCTGTAAGCGCACGGGCGTCTGAACCGGGAGCTGATTGTTGTTTCATGCACGTCATCGTTGTTTTTTTAAATTGTTGTGTAAAGAAATCACAGGGTGAGGAAGACTCCGCGATGAAGGGATGCGTGTAGTAATGTGGCTTTAAATAACTGTGCTTGTCCTGGCATTTTTTTCATTTGCACCGTGTATTGCGATAGCGTGTAGATTCCCTTTTTGTTTCTTGCATATATTTGATTCATTCATACAGCTTTGGTAGTTTTCCCAACTGTGTGTCGTAGTATGGCCAACATTGCTTTAGTTGCTATGCTAAATGCTATGTCCAGAAACCCTGTCATTTGAGTGTCCTTGAGTATATCTGTAGAGCATATGTTACGTAGCTCTTTGGTTTGCTTTTGGCGAGGCGGTGTTATGTTTCACTGATACCTTCCGTTAAAATGTGCACTGCTTCTGTGACAAAGACAAAGAAAACTCTCATTTTACATGGATTTGGTTCTGCTATTGTGTGTGTGTGTGAGTGTGTGTGTGTACCTCTGTGTTTGCGTGTCCTTGTGTGTGTGTGAGTGTGTGTGTGTGTGTGTGTGTGTGTGTGTGTGCGTGTGCGTGTGCGTGTGCGTGTGCGTGTGTGTGTGTGTGTGCGTGTTTATTTTGCATGTATTTGGTTAGGAGAGTTTCTGTTGAGACTGAAACCAAAGATGGACGTATGATACAGCCTGTCCTGAGGGCACAACATTAAACTCTTCCGCTTGACAGTTCCACTGTTTGAACACATGGGTGGAGGTGATGTGTTTGCGTGCATGTGTGTATGTATGTATGTGTGTGTGTGTGTGTGTGTGTGTATTTAGATAGCAGCATTTGAATTGTGTCTTTATTTTCTGTTACATTTATATTTCACGTTCTGTTTTTATTTTTTAAAATGTTTTTGTATATGTACGTACACATACACACACATGTGCGTGTGTATGTGTGTGTGTGTGTATTTAGATAGCAGCATTTGCATTGTGTCTTTATTTTCTGCTACATTTATATTTCACGTTCTGTTTTTATTTTTTATGTATATGTATTTTATATGTATGATGTGTTGGTATTTACACAGCATGGCCTTTGTTGTATGTAAAGACTAAGACAAGTCGCAGCAGTGTGTATATGAAGCATGCAGATGTTGTGTTTTGACAAACTAGGGTCAATGTGAGAATGTGCATGTGTATTTTCCTATTACATATTAACAGAATGCCAGTCTATTTCTTGTTGTGAACAATGTAACACTTTAGTGTTACATTGTTCACAACAACACACTTATATTATACTGTATATAGTAAATAAAGATGTAAACAGATTCCTGTGATTTTTTAAATAATCAAATAAATTGATTTAGATTGTTTATTTGTGTGAAAACATGCAAACCTCTCTTGTACGCTCAATAAAAGTATAAAAAATAGCTGCCACATGCGTTTCTTTGTTTACATAGTGTTTTTAGAAAGCCAAAACTTTTGACAAGTTATCAACCCAAATATAACATTTTGAAGCAAGCACTCATTTTAAGTCATTCCTTCACTTGAGTGTTCTTCACTCAGTCAATCCTGTAGCTAGGTAAACACAAACGTGGTTTGAGCCATTCTTTGGTTTGAAACATTTGCCTGTTAGAATAGATAGGCAGGTTCTTAAGTCATCAGTACACATGAACAACATGGAGCAGATAGGGGTTAGGCATCTTGCTCAAGGATCAAACCCACAACCTTCCGGCTGGGAGTCCAACAACTAGACCACTAGACAATCCCACACCCTGATATTGATATGCTTGTCGAAACAACAGTTGGCTGAGATCTATGTGAGGCTGTATAGGCCATATTCCATACTTTACCTCTCACGTATACATGTGGAATACTCTTACATATACTGAAGAGGGAGAATGCTACTGAAATTTCTCTCACATAGTAAGGTGCAATAGTTGTATGTAAAAGGATGTCAGTAGTATGTAGAGGCATTTTCAGTAGTATGTACGGCATAATAGAGATCCCAACTCAGAGACACCTCAACACATCCTCACAATGCCTAGTTGAGCAATATAGCATGATAGAAATACATTGAGTTCACAGATTTCATATAATATACTAATTGCAGCATTTTAGCATTTTTTTAAAACTTGGTTTAGGTTTCATTTGTGTAGGAATTGTGTGCTCTTAAGCCTAATGTAATTTAACTCACTTAATTAACAGGGGCCCTTGCATGCAGTCATGTGAATTTATACAAGGGAAGGTTTTGACCGCAAACTGGGTTTTACTGCTTTATAATCCATAGAACAAAGGTGCTTTATCTGACAGAAAATGACACAAACTATACTTCTGCCTTTGCAGGATAGCCTAGTGGTCTAGGTGTTGGACTTCCAGCCAGAAGGTTGTGGGTTAAAGCCGCAGAGTTGGTCTACCTGTAAGCATCCTTGAGCAAGATACCTAACTTTCTGCTCCATGTAATTGTAAGTCGCTTTGGATAAAATTGTCTGCTAAATGACCTAATTGTAATTTTATTAGCAACCAATTACCAACCATTTAACCGGTACACATATGCTGATTTATGGCACAAAACCAGAGCTTACACTTGCTTTTATGGATCTGCTCTGATAAAATTTGTGTTTTACATTGCCACATTGCAAAAATAGATTGCTAGGACAACATCAACAATAGAACCAATGAACAATAAAGGAGAACAAATTGGTAGCAATGCCACTTCCCCAAAACACAACAGAAGAACCAAATATCATAGAAAATATTTTCCTCTAAAGCCGATAAATATCTGTGGCTTGGTTTTAAATTAACTTCCTCTGGAATATTTTTAACAGAGTTGACAGGTTGCAGATTTTTCACATATTGATGATTGGACACCAAAGTCCAACAGGCAACAGATAGGGAAACTAGAATATTCCCCCCTAGGTTACAGGATAGCTTCATCAGGCAAAATAATTATTTTGCTTCTTAAATGTGGACAATATCTTTGGCAGAAGCCAAAAAATCTCTGCAGGATAATTTAGTATTTCATTTATTTTCCACCACAAGTAAGAACTATTAGCTCTACAAGTATGAAGTGTAGCCATATATAAGCCATATCAGCCACAGGCTGATTTGTCCTTCTCTGTCTCTGATGGACTGTTTTCCAAAGGTGAACATTCCTTTCTCTGTCCCTGATAATTCTGTGCTAAAACAGCTATTATCAGGAGATATGAGCTATGCTTTATGATCTAATGAGTTATCACTCTGTTCATCAGTAAATACAGATACATGGTTATGAAAGACCAAAGTAAGTACCAATTAGTTGGCATTGCCTCTAATACAAATTAACAGCAAATAAAGTATGTGTTTGAATATATCAATCTTATCTGAGAAAGAGCATTCTATCAAAGTCTCACTGAATGTAGTAATACACAGCCTTTTAAAACTGAATAGAATAGTGCCCATCCCAAGAAAATACAGACAACACATGTTTGATTGCCAGTAAGGACTGCAACACAGCAATACACAACCAAAAAATCTGGTTGGCAGGAACATACGTTTGCATTGATGATTGCACTCAATCTGATCTCAATGTGGACACTAGAGACACATATAACAAGTAATCCGTAATGGGAAAAAGGGGGCTGCATATTTTACCGCTTTGGTAACAAGAAACTGTACAAAGGCGTGAGTATATTCTATGAATGATGTCATGACCATAAAAAACTCCTATACATCCTTCTGTACCACCATGTCTGATGGTATAATAGTGGAGCGAGCTGTGAAGCTTTAGCTGAACACATACACCAGTCATCAAGTATCAGTTATCAATATACAGTATTAGGGCAATTTACAGTCTCTGTTCTAATTTTTTTTATAATTATTTATTTCATTCATACAGTGTACTTAATCCAGCTTTCATCGCCATTGCTTTGTTATATTAACACAAAATCAATGTAGGCCTACTGTACATCCTTATCTTCTGTATTCTATTATATTAGCTTACTTACTGTATAGCCCAGACATGGGCATTGTACGGCCCCCGGGCCACATACTGGTTGACTCTGACCGGCCCATGTAAGGTTATTGGAAATTACAAAATAAACGTATTTTTCTTATTTTACCTCATTCATGGACTAAAACTGCATTGCTTTTATTTTGAAGTTGTTTTTTATTCACGTACATAATGACGCGATACGTATAACAACACGGTGCGCATGATTGTATCATTGTAACAAGATAACTTTAGAGGCGAATGTTTAACCGTCAAAAATGTCAGCTCATACTAAAAAATGAAAGGTAGATGCCGAATGCAGGCTTTTCAACAAAAATTGGACTGCTACGTATTTGTTTACTGAAGTCTGAGGTAAAGCCGTGTGTTTAGTTTGCGGGGAACAGATCGCCGTCTTTAAGGACTACAATTTGAGTCTGCATTACCAGACGAAACACGCGGAAAAATACAAAAACTTGACTGATGCTGAAAGGGCGCAAACATGGGAAGCTTTGCTAGCTAAGCTGCAAAAGAAGCAAGGCTTTTTTACCAGGCTTTACACATCCAAGGATGCAGCAACCAACACCAGCTTTTTGATATCTTAGAAAATCGCTAAAAATAGTAAGCCATTCTCGGAGGGGGAGTTTGTCAAAGAGTGCTTGGTGGACTCTGCAGCACTAAT
>JAOEHI010001222.1:0-41496 GCA_025447815.1 Percopsis transmontana
TATAATATAATATTAAATATTATTATTACTGTTTCATTGGTCTATAGCGTTTGACTGTCTTTTACACATTATTTCTTGCTTGCTATTTCTACTAGTAATTGTGACCACCCCATACAGGATTATCTACCATGGTTGCTGTGTCTTGGTATGCAGCCTACATCACACAGCAGTTTTTTGATGAATTCTACCCTGGGATAAAGTAAGTGTCACAAATATTCTGTGTTCGGAAATTGACATTTGTAATTTTAAAATAAAAGAATGAGTGTTTAATCTATGGCCTTTTCTAATAGGTATGAGATAGGGGAGGGACTGTATATTGGCTGGTGTTCAGCCACACTGGCCATTTTGGCAGGTTCATGCTTAATATGTTCTTGCAAACTGAATACATCGGACGACAAATTGTGAGTATGTTCCCAAATGGATAGGTCTTGATGTACTTTTCACTTACAGATAAAGATGTTGTGGTTTTGTTTGTTTTAATATTATTAATCTTTTACCTGTAATATTTTCTCTGCCATAGACCACCTCATTATCATCCACCTTCCAGAAAAAATGGGCCCTCCGCAGTGTCAACCTCTCATTCTGTTCCAAGCCAATATGATAGAAATGCATACGTTTAAGGAATTAAAGATAAAGTGCATGGTCTAAAGCCCATGGCCCATGGCGTGTCCAAATCCATTTGTACTAGTTTAGTGGCGGAATAATGGTTGCAGCGCCAGGCGCATGGTTCAAACGGGTTGTACCTAATCTTTTAATTATCCATGGGTGTGTTTTGGGCGTAACATGCAATAAGACAATCAGAGTGTAATCTCCCATTCCCATTCATTCAGACCATCTACGACAACAGCAGGGTTCCAACAGGATAAAATATCTTGATGTACACAATAATATTCTTTCACATTGTAATATTTTTTTAATCTTTGTGTGTGTGTGTGTAACAAGTAGTGTAAGCCCTTGTGCACCCGCCTATGTAGGCCATATTACTATCTTGATAATGCGCACTTAAAATAACATCAGACCAGGTTTGTGTTGGTCAATCGCTTTCCGCTGTCTCAAGATGGCAATGCGCCAACAATGTGTCTGAACACACCTCATTTTAGGACCAACACGCCCACGGGCGCTCAGCTGAGCGCAAGTGCACAACGTGAGCGCTCTACAGGAAAATAACATCTGCGGCGGTCTGAAACTAGCAAAGACACTTGCATCGCGCCGCTATGCGCCACTTTTCGCCGGGTTTAAGATAGGGACCATAGTGTTTAAAGGTCAGGGTGTGTTCAAATCCTGATAACTGGTGATTTATTCATAAGAAAAAAGAAGTTTCAAAACACCTTCAATATAGATAAATGGGCTTGCAAATAAAGTGGGTTTTACAGTGTATCATTGAAATTGCTAAATCTTTTGGTTTAGATGTATGACCCCTTTCCAAAGATTTCTTGTAAATC
Organism: Percopsis transmontana; assembly: GCA_025447815.1. Classification (NCBI taxonomy): domain Eukaryota; kingdom Metazoa; phylum Chordata; class Actinopteri; order Percopsiformes; family Percopsidae; genus Percopsis; species Percopsis transmontana. The sequence continues at coordinate 1,443 of JAOEHI010001222.1, forward strand.
ATAATCAAAGCCATGTGAAGGAAGTTAGGAAGTCATTGTTGCATATATGCTACTAGATCTAAAGTGTTTGATTAAAAATAAAGCTTTTAATTGCGCAATCATACATAGAAAATACACATCTGATATACAGTAAAATAATGAGAATGAACATGTAAGTCGCTTTAGATAAAAACGTCTGCTAAATGTAATTGTAATGTCAGAGAAAAAACAAATGCCACTTTGGAGCAGTAATGGACCAGCTTGTCAAGACAAAAAGCAATGGCAAGCTGATGCAATAATGTGAAGCTACGCAACTAATGTGTCCGGTAATGTTCTGTGGGTTGACTTGCTGTAGTTCCATATTGCACTGAAATTATACAATTATATAATTATTAATGAAACGGTAACCAATAATATATATTATTAAAACCTCTGACCTAAATAGAAAGTGACATTTGAAAACATGAACTAAACTTGAAACTTGAAGAATATGAGCCAGAGGGTAACGGTGGTGTTATAAATTACCACTATAAGTCATTGTAGACCTACTTCTTTTATACCTATTTTTATTGGTTTGTGTGTGTTTGTGTGTGTGTATGTGTGTGTGGGAGGCTAAGCATTTTATGTATAATGTCATGCAATTACCCTGCATCAATGTTGGTGATTTTTACACTAAAATATTTTGTTTGTTTTATACCTAAATAAACGGCATGTGTAGAAATGGTTTACATAACATCATTTTGACATAAGGAACAATCACAGGACATTAGAAATGTTGATTTCTATTTAATAGCCTACTTAGCTGTAATGTGCTCAATTGACACCTCCCTGACTCACTGAGTGGAGTGATATAAATTACTGGTTTGTTTGAGTAGTTTGCTGACATCAGTAGGCTACATTCCAGCATGTTTTCTCATGCATGTTGCAAAATAATATTACATGGAAGAACTATGTTGAATGTCTAGTGGTCTAGGTGTTGGACTCCTAGCCGGAAGGTTGTCGGTTCAAGCCCCAGAGTTGGCCTACCTGTAAGCATCCTTGAGCAAGATGCCTAACCCCTACCTGCTTCATCTAATAGCACCATGTAATTGTAAGTCGCTTCGGATAAGAGTCTGCTATATGACCTAATTGTAATTGTATTGTGATAGCGTTTTACATTACCCTAGTTGAGATTACATCTTGTGGTGAAAAGGGGAACTGTACTGAGGGAAATGTTAACATATACATAGTGAGCCAACGGTGAAATACACCACCTGGACAAATAAAAGTAGTTTTAATTATATGTACCAGTCAAACTGGTACTGTAAGTATTGAGATTAAGGGGACTGTCTGATTCACAGACCTCTCATGATATATTTAGGCTGTATATACACACACATTTGGTTCGTTGTGCAGGTTTAGGAGCTCAACCCAAAAGGTGGTCTCATCTCAGTCTCTCTATTGGAGCACAAATGCTGCAATGGCCATTTACCCAGCTTTGTTCTTCACGTGTGCTCAAGTCGGCACAGCTCTACTAGACTGAAATTCACACCCATATAGTTACACAAGTATGGCACATTTAAAAACAACTTAAGACAGTTGAGTCACAATTGTGAGTTCTGAATCCGTCTACCAAAAACAAATAGACAATTGCTTATTTGCCAAAATTACCTCTGAAATTATTAGTTATTTTTTAATACTGGCCAATTACTACAACACATATAAAATAAACAGATGTACTTGAAGAAATCCTTACAAAATCAGATTTATTTTAGAGTAAAAAAGGAAAAATGAAATCAATTTGAATATCAGTTGAACCATTAGAAACGCCAGGGATTGACCTACAGATTTCATTGCATGAACATATATACACTTCGTACTCGCATCTGCTCTCTGCCCCATCATGTGTTCATATTACCCCTGTTGACACTATTCCATAGCGGTTAAGCTCTCGAGTTAAAAGCCATCTAGTCTCCTAGTGTGTGCGTCCGCTGCACCACCAGGGGGTGTGGTGATATCCTCCGCCTACAGGTCTCTCAGTGTGGGGACTGTGTGCTGGCTCCAGGGGAATCAGAACGATCCATCTTCAGCCCCGACTCTATGGAGTTGGAGGAAATAGAGGCCGGAAGCATGGAGCTTTTACTCTCCAGGGAGGAAGAGGCAGACGAGGGCAGAGAGACAACTATGTACTTCTGCATAGGTCGTGAGCCTGTCAGCCCAGGGCCCCCTCCAGGCTCCAGTTTGACCAACGGCTGCAAGGTGGATGTGGCACTGGGAACAGTACTTGTGATGGGGGAGGCTGCCTGGGATGAGCTGAGGGTGATAACCTGAGCAGAAACACAAGAGGCATTCATCTTTAACTGCCATGTAAAAGGCCTTAGAATGGACTTCTGACGAAGGTCAGTCTCCTTAAAAGAAGGTGATGATAGAGCGCAGGTTGAAGCAGTAGTGGGACGGATTCAAGGACATTTGAACATATGACGAAGCACACACACTGAATAGATTAGTTCAACTACTCAGCAGTCATAAAAAAGGTACACTCCTTCACTGCGTTATAGCGCCCCCCAGTGACACAAATGTCCACCTCAGCACACATCTGTGCAAAAGTGTACCCACAAATTCTGTAGCAGGAGGGGTAGAGAGGGGTGCAAGCCACTGAGCAAACGAGGGGCGTGTGCCCTCACAGTTTCAAACAAAGGCGTTTTTGCGACGCTGGTTTAAGCCACAAGGGGTATTCCAAACGCAAATCAAGGAGTGTGCCTTTAACACAGCTAGCAAAGCTCTAGTTTCATCCATATTACGGCACACAAAACTGACATATCGCTATGGGTACCTGCTGAGTTGAAGCGGCTCCCGCGCTGGTTGTCATGACGATGTATTTTGTAGCTGGGGGAGAAGGCTGCGATGGCGTCCCCGGTCGAGGGGACATCAGGGTAAGGGAGCTGGGAACTTTAATGATGCTGGGAGTACGCGGGCCGCCAGAGCCACTCAAGCCACTTTGCGAGACTGTGAGAGTGGGACGAGGCTGCAAGAGATGCGTCACAGCTGGTTGTGCTCTCATTCAAGACTGCATCCCAACAATAATACAGCAGAACTACACCTTTTGTTAAACCCTCGACTCTGTAGCTCCCTTACCTCAATGTTAAGCCCTCACATTGACAGTTGGATTATTATTTTTAACATGCCCTAACTTGACAGGCTATGGCTATCTGACTGGGAGCGGGAGGAAAGGTCAGAGATGACTTATTACAATCCAGATATGATGTCACACCTGGGGCCATGTGTTTTTCACAATGTTTTTTGTGATAACACAACTGTATTACAATATTACAATAGAGGACCTTTACGTCTTTAATGTACTGGTACCTGTGTGATTGTTAAGGTGGTTCTGTTGACCTGCTGAGCTTGCAGTGCTGCTTGGGTCCGGGCCTTTACTACATGGGAACAAAGCATAGGCCCAAGGTAACCGTAGTCTGCCCGATACTGGTCCACAGTGTCAGGCAGTGGCCGCGTCTTGGCAACAACGCTGGCACAGTGTTTCTTTAAACAAGAAGCATAAAAGAACACTCCTTTACTTGGTGTGTGTGGGATGTTGCAACTCTATCAATCAATATAGACTATAAACAGTATGAGAACACAATCCGATTGGTGGAAAGATGTGTTACCTACATCTCTATGCCAACCAACTTTTTTTGGTAGCTAGGTAACTTTAGCCATAGGTACTGCTGTCAACTAATCATAAAAATAGGACATTTGAAAATGTAACATCTGACTTGCTGTAAAGTGCACATGATTCTTTACTAGCCAAGCTTATATGCTAGTGACATTTGTATCCATCTATCTATGTATAGATTTCTTAGGATGCAACATTCCGTGTTACAAGGTAACACCGTTTCTTTGTTGCATAGCGACAAGATACTTGTATCAGACCTAATTGTTGGAAGAAATTGCAAATATTTAATAATATTTAATAATAATAATAATAACTAATATTTTAAACATATAGCCTATTACATTTATTTTTTAAATGTTATGACATGGTTAAATAATTACCAGTAAGAGGCTTTGAACATGATCCGCCCCTATCTTGTCAATGTTGGAGACTACCGGTCCTTCCATCACTGCTTTGATGCGAGCGCCCTCTACAGAAAGCCGAGGAAGGATCAAGGTCTTTATCACCTACGGAAGACAAAAGCAACCCACTGGTCAGAACACAGCAGTGAGAGAGAGTGTAGAGCCTTGAGAAACGCAGTCATACTCACATCATGTCCTAGTTCAGCTAGTCCAGCGATGCAGCCATAACGCGTCGTCCACTGGGTTTTGTCATCCAGCCAACTCTGAGAAAGACAAAGCATAAAGGGTGTTGTTGGTAAAAATAAGGAAATAGTTATATAGTTAGGCTCTGTGTGGCAGTGTCAAGGTCAAAGTTCTTGATAATGTCACTGCATATACATCAATGGATTGTTCTACGGTTTACCTTTATAAAATTCAGTCTGCACGTTAAGGCCATTTATATAGTGTGATACAGTAATTACATTTTTTTTGTAAGCCAACCCAAAGAGAAAGATAGTTAAGAAAAACATGACTAAGTTCTCAGTGAATAATATCGTTATATTACTGCATTATACCCTCCTCATAAACACAACAACACATACCTTTGTAAAGGTCTTGGTAATGCGAGACTGGATATTGTTGGTTGTGGTGCTGAAGGTTTTACAACTCTGGGCCATGAGGCGTGCAGCAAAGTCCCTTAGAGCCCAATGGTTATCAACATCTGGCCGCAAACACAGCTGCTTACTGACAATGCAGGTTACCACGGCTGGAATGAGCTCATGCAGCTATGTGTGTTAGAGAGGGGAAACAACAGGAACAACATGTTCACATGCTGCTCTCCGAAATAACAAAAAGGCATATGTTGTGTTCGTTTCACCACTCACATATTTCTCCAAGTAGAGCGTGGGGTTGTCCATCAGAGCTTTGACCATTCGCATGAGGTATATCAAGAGGGCCAAGTTGTTTTGCACCACATTAACACGCACCTTTGAGAAGACCATAGAGTTAGTGCTTACAGCTGCGAGTGCCGTGGATATTGTAACATCGGACATGCAAACATTGAACCAAAATAAGTAAATAAAAAAAAAAAGATAAATAATAAAACAAGAGACCCACTCCTTCAGAAATAAAAGTGCTGAATCTGGGAAGCATCTGATACAGCCCAGGGTCTGTAGCAATACTCTGTAGAGCTTCCTGAAAACAAACAAAATAAATTAAATCATTATATATATATATATATATATACATACATACACACACACACAAACGTCTAGGACTGTATTTACACTCTAGAAATAGCGCATTACTTATTATATATTTATATTTGGGCCAGGCGTAAACTTACAGCCCTCTTTGCTTCACAGGAACCAACGCAGGCCTCTGTGATTTCCTTGTAGTACAGCTGCTGCTCCACAGAGAGCTCATGGGTGCTGCGTGGCTTCAGCCTCATCAGGCCCTTCTCTTTTCCTGAGGGTGAGGAGAACACCATAAGGTGGCAGAATACAGGAACGAAGGCAGAGTAGGGGAGAATGGGTTCAATTCATATCTAACAAAAACATGATGCGGACCTTTCCCTTCTGCAGACGTGGCGCCCTGAGTCTTGCCCTGTATGGCACCCTCCTCCTCTTGACCCGGCTTGGCAACTTTGAGGGGCTCTGTAGATTCAGCCTTCTGTTGCTCTTTAGGTGCTGAAATGGAAGAAATCAGTTACATACAAACATATTCATATTTTCACTGGCGGGGAAAATCTTTGTTTCAAATTTTACAGTACAGAAACCCTTATATATACATATACATGTTTTACATGTCTGACTGAATCTTTGGAGATACAAAGGTTTCCGTTTTACTGCAGCATTTGCATTTCTTAGAACAGAAAGAAACAATATGCAGTCTGACCTGGGGGTGGATTTTCTGGTATAGCCGGCTGAACACCTTCAATACTTAACCAATGGGCTGGGGATCACAAAAATAAAAATATATTTGTATATATTATATATATGGTTACAGTGAATACATTCATCAAGGTATAACATGACACAAAGCTCCTAATGTACCTTTTAGAGAAACGTCTAGGGGAACTCGGGGGAGGGGTGTGTTGATGATGTCACTAAGGTCAACTTCCTTTTCTTCATAAAAATGAAGCTCCCTGCCACCACCACTTGCAAAGCGGAAGGGAATAAACTCCTGGGTCTGGAACCCATAAAGGGGCTGGGAGGAGAGGACATGTGTTACATTTCGATGGGAACTGCAGCAAAACAACAACTTTGTGTTTGTCATCTTGACAAAATAAAAGCCAAAAGTTGTATTCTTCTCCCTCACCTCTACATTTTTGAGTTTGAGAGCATTGTCTATATCATTGGTGGTTAATTTACGCCTCTTTCCGTGGTGCATGAACTTCAGCGCATCCTATTTTTGAGGAGAATAACAGCTAGTTAGTGTTGATACAAAGATGTTGCAAGCTTGCAAAATTGATACCCACTTAAAACCACCGGCTGTTACCTGAGCGATTTCCTTGATCCTGTAGCTGACCTCTTCACTGAGGGCTACACAGCTTTCCTCCTGCAACTGGCCCACTCCTATAGATTCTGCCATGGCCTTCATAGATTCAGTGGGTAGAACCACAGAGCACTGCTTCTGCCGCCGCTCCTCCGCCATGGCTGTTAACGCACACAGAATATTGTTTCATAAATATGCCTGTCAAGAAGTCAGTTGGAAACAGTACTTTTCCAATAGCATCGGGCTCAAGGTGGAGGACAGAACACAGATACAACTAGGCCTGGTTCTTAGAATTACACAATTATTCCACAAGAGAGTTGCACAAACTTTGGGCCTTGCAGATCTACTTAAAACCAAAATAATATACTACTGTTATGTGGCAACTAAACTGAAATGACCTGTAAATAAATAGCAGGAGATTACTGCAGACTTGGATTCATAATATTAATATATTTTTTATGTTTATTAGGCTATTTATTGTTTGTAAATAAAGTACTTTCTCCTTTTGTTTTTTCTATTACAGATATTATCGATATGTATCGATATTATTGTCAATACTGTGGTAACCATGCGCTACACTTGACATAAGGAATGTACAGTAGATTTAAAATATAATACAGAGGTTTTTAATATCCCTACACTGCTCAACCCTTACATGACCTGTACCGTACACATTCAGTGCCACAAAAAGCGAGGCAATCAATCAGTGGAAAAGCGGGGTAGTTAGTTGCTGCAAATAAAAATAAGGTCACAACATACTGGATATCATGCAAATTCAAATATTCTATAAACAAACATAAATTATAACTTAATAACTTAAAATAATCAATGCATACAAATTTTCATATCAGGGAACCAATAGAATGTCGGCTAGTTAGCATGCATGCTAACTAGCCAGCGTTTGCGCTCTTACCTTGATTTAACTTGTGTAAGTTCCAACCCTGCAGATTTTATCAGAAATATATGCTAATAATATAATATATCAAGATTTGCAACCGTACATATTTGGCCAAATGAACCTATATCGATGTATATCCATTTTTAATATAGCTAATTCACAGCTCTAACCCCCTTTTCTGAAATATCGCCATTTTGATTCACGTTCAGTAAAACTACGTTATCGCGGGACTTTAGACCTAGACCTGTTAGCGTCCTCTTCTTCTTCTATGGATACTCGACAGACAAACACACACACACAGTTCATGTCGCCACCACATGTACTGGAGTATATTGCATTAGCATGATTGAAGTTGATGACATTTCTGGATTCAATATTGGTCTTATGTTTTAATAATCACATTTGCTGAAAAAAAAAAACATATATATATATATATATATATATATGAAAAATTTAAATGTGTAATTCTAAAAAACTGTGGTATATTACCTATACTTTCTGTATATGTACTAACTGTATGTCTGCTAACTAATATAAAGCCTTTAACCAGAGGTTGCCTAGCTTGGCAAAACCATTCTAATATTGCAAGGCCCTCCTTTACGGCATATACAAAGCGAAACCAATCGTAGTTTCTGAGCATGGAATATCAGGATGGTTTAACCAGGCTTGCGGTGGCCCTTCACAAGATTTCTTTATTCTATTTCACTTAAAATATTTCAATAGAAATTACCACTAACTAGGTTAAACAAGTTCATAAAGATAAAACATGTCAATAAAGCGAATAATACGACTAAGTAGGATATATATTTATAAATGTATACATTTTTACATAGTCTGCGGAACCATGTTTGTGTAGAAGTTTCACTGCGGCGACAGTTTTCTGTAGAAACACAAGGAAAGATCAGAAGCGAGGAAGGACGTCGTCCTGGTACAAGAAGAGAAATCATGTATCGTTATGTATTCCGTACAATAAAAGGGACCCGACAACAAGCAATTAATGTATATGAAGCGTATTCGTTGCCAGTGAAATGTGACAAAGCAGCACGTCCCGTTTTCAGGTAAGTTATTTTTAGTTTGGGGTTAAAAGCTAGAACAGGGGTTCTGCTGCATATCACATAACTTAAAATAATGGTAAATAATGTTCTATTCGCACATTTATCCTCGTTGATTGCACAGACAATTGCAAAATTGTAATTCACATATACACATATTCAATAAACGTTTTAAAGGAATTTATTGAAGGAATGGGCGTGTGGTAGAATGTGGCCGTCGTCTAGTCCTTGTACAAGTAGCTTGTCTCAGGGTGACGTATTGGTTAAGACATTATTAACCTACTATCTTGATATGATGTATTTATTTTGTATTATACCACGTTCTGTTGCCTTCTCAAATATTGCGAAATCAAGGTGACCTTGATTTGTCCAGCATACACCAATGATAATTCATAATTACGGTATTAGAGACATTAATTAAACTGTGACTACAATTATTTAGGATGGGACATGACAACATTAATCTCAAAATCTTTTTGACATTTCCTTTTTAGTCTAATGTCCATATTATCATGTCAGAGACCAGATCAATAGGTACATTTGTATTTACCTAGATGAGATAACTTTTACACTCACTGTCCTATTATTTACACAGGATTGCAAAAAGAAGTGGACTCAATGGTATTAGTACAAGTGCAACAAGCTTCTGTGAAAAGAAAGATGGTGTTTTCACCCCTAAACAAGATGGAATGGGAATTTCAAGTAAAGATGGTAGTCCAGTGGAAACGACAACATTGGTGGAAGAAAAAATAAATGTTGAAAAAGACCAGATGTCAGAACAGGGGGCAGATGCAGTGAAAAATCTGGAAGTAGACAGTCCAAAAAAAGGAAAGAGTGAAGATAAAAGTGGGAAAAAGAGTCTCCTGGACCTCCTGGGAGCCATGAAGGTGGAAGTGACCAACAAAAGGAAGCTTAAGTCCTTGAAGGCCCAGCAAAGTCAGGAGATGGCTCATAAACCGAAGTCAGCAGCAATGGAGAGTACCATAAGTATGTTTCAGAAAGCCACAGTGGAGGCTTCAGGCAAGAGGTAAGAAAGATAAAATATTGTATCAGTATCCTTACATTGTCTTTGAGCAATAGCAGTTAGATTCATGTACTGGTTGTCATACACATCATCTTAAACAATGACAATTGTAGAATGAGAAATGGTATGCAACTTGTTGGGAGTCATTAAATACTTTAGTCTAGCAGGAGAAATAGGTTCCAAATTTACCCGCATTGCATATTTTTCTGCCTGGCAAGCATTTCTGCCATGGTCTCTCACCTCAGATACTGATTGACTTTGTTCTTACTGTGTGGTTTTAGTGAGACGCTGAATCCTCAACTGGTTGCTGCAGCCTCCGCTGCGGCCTCTACCCTGCCGAACCGAAGCCAAGCCGAATCTGAGCTGCTCAGACAACTGAGGGAGCATGAGGCAGTTTCTGAGGACCAGAAGAAAGGGGAAATAAACAACCTAGGGTATGTGAAGCAGTTTTCACCCCTCTGTGGAAATACAAGTCCCATGGCTTACTTAGTAGTATTGTCACATTTAGTTCAGGAAAAGGCTGTCTCAACTTCCAAATACATAGTGTTAATGCTTTCAGAGTTTTGACTGGATTGAGTCCTTTTTTGTGTGGGTTTGCATTTAGAGGTACCATTTCCAGAGCACAATGCTTTGTCTATGTTCTCATGTGACAGTCATGATAAAATATGTCTCTCAGTGGAATTATTGCCGACATGAAAGTGGGAAAAAGGCCTAACAGACAGAATACCCGATCAGCCAATCAGATCCGTTTTGATGAGGACGGACGGGGATACACGCATGAAAGGGGAATCACATCAGAGCTAGATGGAGTCCGAAGAAGGTATGTCCGTACATTGGTTTTGAGGTGAAATTGTAACATACTGTTTTGTTTGGTGTGAAACTGATGCTTAACACTTTTTTTATCAGGAGGAACTTGTTCTCAGGGAAAAGACTTGGCATCTTCCACCCTCCTGCTGATCAGCATGGAGCCGGCGTAATAATAGGTATGGATTGATAAATATCAGGGTCAAATGTCTGAATGTATCCACTTTTCTTGTTTTATTATGCAGATTTAGAACCATGCTCTTGTTTCAAGCTTTTAGTATTAATGAGAGATATTGTTCTTTGACATAATCAACAAAGTCATAACAAGATATTGCAGAGCAGACAATCCCTTCACTCTGTTGCTTCACCTCATCATCACTATACATCTCCCTATTCTTGTCAACACAAACATTACAAGAGGCAATGCGGCTATTGCTTCCACTACACTACATTAAAACTCCTTGTTGTGCCTTCTAGAAAGGCTGGGAAAGTTCATTGTTGTGTAGGGTATTTCAAGTCCTGCAAAAAGGACTTGACTTATCCTTTGTATTTTAAATTGGAGTAACTACCCCGCTATTGGCCTTCTCTGCATTTGTTAGTATCATCTACATATGTAAAAATGTACCCCCAGTGTGTATTAATGTGAACATTATCAGTTAACATAATAAATAGTTTTCAACTTGATTATTAATCCCTTGTGTACCATAACACATATTTGTAGCAAGGCCAACTCTTTGGGACATAGACTTCACTAACCAGGTGGTCACATCCACCAACCAACTGCCCCGCAACGGATTTGATGAAATGGTTCAGTGGACCAGGGAGGGAAAGCTGTGGCAATATCCAATCAACAATGAAGCTGGTGAGTACGGTTGTGGGGGTGTTTACAGTATGTTTCGCCTAGGAAGGTGTTCACCTTTTTTTCATTTCATCCTTTAGGCATTGAGGAGGAAGCCAGTGTGCCATTTCATGAGCACGTCTTTTTGGAGAAATACCTGGAGGAAGACTTCCCACGTCAGGGACCTGTACGCCACTTCATGGAGCTAGTGATTGCTGGCCTAGCAAATAATCCTTATCTGACGGTCCAACAGAAGAAAGAACACATTTCCTGGTTCAAAGATTATTTCCAGCAAAAAGAAGAACTCCTTAATGAGGCAGACATTCACCTCAACTGACCTTGAATGCTTTCTCCAAAAAAATGGTATGGACACATAAAGACATGCCCTCATCTTGGGTCCCAAGATCATCTCTGCCCACAGACTTAAAAAGGTGCTTTTTATGAGCTTGAGGGAGATTTATTGCGGGGAGACCTGTTTAGAGAACGTTGACAAAATCTTCATTTGAGTGTTAATTTGTAAATTGTCTATAGAAATAAATGTCTGTTTCATTCATTGTTTTTTTTTTATAATAAATCATTCAGCTTACATATAGTCAATGAAAGTATTTATATTTTTAAAATTTGCTGTTTAAAACACAAACACTGTTTTCTTGGTTCCTTTTTAGAAAAGAACAGAAACACAAAATTAACAGTATATTTTTTTATGAAAATGTATGCAACAAGATAAGACCAGAAGAAAAAACACGACCCATATACATTTTAGGCTTATCATTTGTTGAGGTGTTACTGTTTCCACTAGATGGCAGTAGATGGCAGTATTGAATATGGGTGGAAGTTTCACGACTCTTCATTAATTATTATAAATAAAAGGTAAACATCCAGTCAAGTGTGGCCATAACCAGAATATTTCTTATTGAGACAATTTACGATATAGTGTAGGCTAACTGGATATATGTATCCTTTAGGACAAAGTAATGCATGACAGTGATGAATCAAACGTAGGCTATTATTAATTTATAACATTAATTTAAATTAATTGCTTGCCCCGAGATCAAATAAGTTACTAAAAATGCCAAAATCAGTTTTTGGACAGTGAAATTAAAGTCAAATATTTTTAAAAGTAAAATCACGCTTCTGACAAAAATAAGTAATACACTAAGTAACAATACTAAAAGTAATGTTCGATTCTCGATCCTAAATGTTCTTTCCCGCCTTTATCTACCGATACATTGTTATCATTGGTGGGTTCAAGTTGTCAGTCATAGCCTCGGTGGGTGTCTATCGGCTTCACCGGCTTTTACACACCATAATATTGTCATCGCCCAGACCAGAAGACCACAAAGTACTGAATGACGCAAACTTTCCTACTAGAGTGGCGCCGTTTCATGTGTATTCACCATCGTTTACGCAGTGCTGTGCCGTGCGTTTCAATCGATTTTAACATGTCATGCGTATCATGCATGACGTGTTAAAGCTATTTTCTAAATTGTTTTTATTTTATTTTTTACAAAGGGAGGATTTGAGTGTCTGTATGACTGACGGATTCTGATATGGCTGAGATAGCAACACCACAGCCCTTTGTTGAAATAGACCCGGACTTTGAGCCACTCTCCCGACCGCGATCATGCACCTGGCCGCTACCTCGGCCCGAGTTCGACGAGCCTGCGAGCTCCAACACATCTTCTCCAGCACCCTCAGTTAAGCAGGAACCAGGGGGAAACGCAGAGTTCGTCAGTAACCTCACCTTGTTGGCAGAGACCGAGGACTATGTAGAGCAGAAAACGCCTGCAATGTGCAATGATTTTCAGGGTCAGGATAACTGTTTGCATCCCCATTCACAGGCAAGACCGCACCATCCACAGTTGCATAACCCCGGTCTCCCGCTCCCCCACCAGCAACAAGTGTCTCCAGGCGTCAACTCATTGGCTACTGCCCAGAGAAAAACTAGTTCCTCCCGCAGGAACGCCTGGGGGAATATGTCCTACGCCGACCTTATCACCAAGGCCATCGACAGCTCACCTGAGAAGAGGCTTACATTATCTCAGATTTATGACTGGATGGTCAAGAGTGTACCTTATTTCAAGGACAAAGGCGACAGTAACAGTTCAGCTGGCTGGAAGGTGAGCATTTTATTGTACGTCTTATTGTAGGATAGTTGGAGATGAAATGAGCCTTATCATCATGTCATAATCCCACCACCACAGTTTTGCAGCTAAAAAAAATGGTGCTTTGCACGCCCATAGTAGGCGTTATAGTAGTAAGAATGTTGTCTGTTTACATATTGAATATTCCAATCATTCTCTGTTTTTGTGACCCGTGAACCAACAACAAGAAATGCTTTACTATTTGCTAGGGGTCCTAAGCAATGAAACACTACTTTTAAAAGCAAAACGCCACAGCGTTACAGTAGACTGTATGCCTATATTAACAACCACAAAAGGCACTGAAAATATATGCATTTAATCAAACAGTCAGAAAAAAATAGGAGATTAGAAACCTGTTATTAAAAAGAATAATATGGCCCGTTATTTCACGATCTCCATCTTGCAACCCCTTCGGGAAGCCCCAGCCCAATGTTTGTAGAACTGCACGGATCTATTCCACTCGGCATGCAACAACACAGTTCAAGCTTGTGAGAAGTGGTTAGGGTACGAGCAGACTGGCTAGATATACCTACTGTATGTTATGTTTCAGTGTGTTTAGAGTGTAACCACTGACAGTAATTGACACAAGTTGGTGTCCCACCTGTTGTGGCATACACATCCTCATTTAATAGGTCTAGCTCACTGGCGCCTGAAAAAGACATCCAACAGAATCTGTCAACTCTCCCTTATTCCCAGTTTATTGGGCACAATTCTGTGTGTGTGTGTGTGTGTGTGTTTATGAACAGTTACCTACAGCATATTTATTCCCCTGTATTTGTATTTTGTGCAAGAAGCTGTACTCAGTCAGGGATACACTAACTGCACTTTTTGCACAACAAAAGAAGTTTTAAGTAGAAACTTTATCTTCTAGCTTATATTATTAGAATGGTATCTTGGAGAAGGACAAAGAACTGTAGGAATATTTGTATGCAAGAGGCTTCACAAATGTTCAACCTGTTCAATGACATCTGAAGTCCAGGTACCTTTTTAAAATGTTGCAGTGATTTTTCTCTGTAGTACCATGTGCCCTTCGACTGTGGCAGTGTGAAAACAAACAGCTCTCAGTATGCCGGGGTAGTCGGAACTGTGCTTAGTTATCTGATTATAAACATCCTATGGACTGGTCTCAGATTGGAGCTGTCTCAAGTCCAGCACTTGGAAAATACAAAACAAAAGTAAGGACACTTGTTGGTGAATCGGTTTGGTGAGCAGTTTAATAAACCTGCATTTAGGTCCTGTTAGCAGGGCAGTTAAGGTAGCCTAACAGAAAATTCACAACGGGGCTCTGTCGAATGGACTGATTTTCTAAGAATTTTTCTTGCGTTGGACATTCCCTAACAACTTCCCTATGCAAGTTAACAATCCCTCTCAAAACCTCCATTAAGAATTTCGGGAACTGATATTCCTGTACTGGCATTAGTATCGATGACAATAATAGATTTATAATAGTTTTTTGCTTTTATTCAGTCCTCAATATTGCAATTGTTGCCAGTTATCCATTTAGACTTCAGTGATAGAAAATGTGTTTTTATGCATCGTTTTGTAGGCCTCTCCTTAACCCTTCGTCCTGTGAGATTTAACTGTCAAGTTAGGATATGTCAGAAAAAAAATGCCTTTGTGAAATTCAGTTCCCAACGCAGTGTAGATACAGGTACACCTACAAGTTTTTACAAAAGCAGCACAAGTAATGTCTACATACACATTCCCTTGACAAAAACAGGAGGTGACACACACACGCAAACTTCAGTCACTGTTGGGACTGGGGGGGGGGGCTGGGGCATGCTGGGAACGTCAAACATCCTCCATTCCAAAGCTGTGTGCTCATATCTTTGTGTCCCTGTCTTCTAGAATTTCCGCAACGGATGCCGCAGCATGGAGAAAGGGATTGTTGCTCTCTATCCTATCAGCTTCTTTCCTTCTTTGTTTTAGACCTTTTGCTTTGTAACTTTCCAAAGGAAATTTAGAGACTGTGGAATGTCATGGCTTTTTTGGCCCTGTTTCAGTCCTGTTTTTCTGAGTGGCAATATCCACATGCTACTGTGATTGTTCAGCAAACAGTTTGAGAGATGATTCATTAAATTAATAAATTTTTTCTATATGGCACACAAAGTGGCAATACATTTTAAGATCACTTCCTTTCCATACAGTATGCATGTGCCTTATAGACTGGGATTTGATTTGATTGAGGACATGTGACTGACAGGCAAGGTTAGAGTCACCAGACCGATCGGGGAGAAGAAGCCCTGATTGGTCAGAATTTGACGCAACACTGTGAATTCCAGCGGACTTGAACCACATCCTTGTACATAAAGTATAACCTCAGCATTCATTAGACACACGGAACCAACAATAACTCTGGGATTTCACAGTGCCAAGATAGTTCTTTTTCGAATCTCACTCCTCGCTGATGAGAGATTGCATAAAGCACAAGAGGTCCAAATGTTATACATTTTATAAAAGAAAATACGCATCTTGAACATTAAAATCATTATATAGCATATATATCAAAACGTCTTCATCATTTAACAAGCATGTAGTCTGTAATGTGTGAGCTCCCAAATATCACATTCCACTTGCTGGGTCTTGGAACTACTCGTTAATCGTTATTTTTACTCTTTCCTGTTTAAAAAAAAACAACAAAAAAAATCACAGCACCGTCCCCCCACAATGAACGATGATGCATTTCCTGCCGACTATATGGAAAACAGTGCCATGTGTTAACATTCCCACCCTAAAAAACACAAGGTCAGGGCTGGAAAAAAAAAAGGAGGTGGAGGAACCGGCAGGGCGGCACAACCAAGCCGGGCGCAGGGTGGCTTCTTTGTAACCTATTTCTGCTCTCAGTAATATTGGTCTACTTCAACCGTCATTGTCCTGTAGTGTATAGCCTCAAACCTATAAAGGCATCCGCAGTCAGCTGTGTGCAAGCCCCACCTATCCCTGTTATTACAAAGTGATAGCACTGACACCCACAGTGGGTGGAGGGTGTTTGCTTTGAACCTCCTGTGATAATACAACTCCACCTAAAACACTGGAGGTGGGGTGCTGGGCCCTGGGAGAGATGATGTTATACACCTCCCTTGCTAGTAGTGAGTGTGTGGTAGCATGTAGCCAGGTGGAGCCACGGGCTTCAAAGGCCGAGAGACACAGACGGCACGGCATGGTTTACCACAATTTACAATTTGATCATTTAGCAGACGCTTTTATCCAAAGCGACTTACAAGTACATGGTGCTATTACATGGAGTAGGTAGGGGTTGGGCATCTTGCTCAAGGATGCTTGCAGGTAGGCCACCTCCAGGGATGGAGCCCATGACCTTCCGGCCGGGAGTCCAACGCCTAGACCACTAGACTATCCTGCCCCCCCACCACCTTACTGGAACACCATGTTTTTCTCAATGAGCTGTGACCTAATTCAATTTAAGATTTGTAATAACAGGAAGTAGCGGCACTTGGTTTAACTGGCACTGCTTCACTGTGTGTTTACATACAGTGTGTGTGCTGGTTTCCAGGTGTGTGTGTGTGTGTATGTATGTGTATATACTGTATATGTGTGTGTATATATAGATAGATTGTACCAAATACATTATCATACAAAAACGGTGACAAATCAAGCAAATGTAAAATCTGTAGAAGTAGCAAGATTATAAAGTTTCCGTTGTGGATGGCTTTTTTATTTATGTTTAAAAGTAGTTTAGTAAATGGATTTGTATTATCAGGTACTGTGGTGTTTTCTCTTGTTGCATTTTATAGATAAATAGACAATGTCCATGGGAGTTTGCTTCTGGTCAATCTTAACTTGTGTAAAAGCTTTACTGAAGTATTCTCTGACTTAGTAAGAATCCAAGGAGCTTTTAAAGTGTGTTTTAAACTATGTTGGATCATTCACTTTTGGGCCTATAATGGAACCACTGAGTAAGGCGATAGTCAATGAATCCGCTGCAAAATTAATAACCGATAGAATATAACATTGAAGCTTTCAAGCCAGTGTTATTACAGCTCTATTAGGAAGACGGCTTCTAGGAGAAGCAAGAGAAAATACAAACATGTATGAGCCATTTGCCTTGAGGTCCCAAGGTTAAAAAGAGTCATGTACTCCAAAAGCAAAGCTTGGGGCTTTCAGAGAAGATGGGGTATATACGGGGTATATGTTGGGGCGGGGGCGCAGGCAATCACACAATTATCCAGGCTCTACCTAAAGTTTATATGCTCAACCAGCCCAGCCTATCTGTAAGCATCCTTAAGCAAGACACCTAACCCCTACCTGCTCCTTAATCTTGTACTATGTTATGTAGATGCACACAAAGAACCTGGCCTCACATCCATTATGCAAATAATAAAGGGTCAAGGAGGTTGAAGGGTAGGAGATGGGGCAAAGTAATTGATCTTAAGTAATGCCCAATCCTGTAATTCCTAGTTATTCTTTCCACCTCGAAAATTGCCTGAAGAATGCGACATCATTTTAAAGATTGCGATTACAGATTCTAATCACTGTGTAGCCTTTGTTTGGTTTTGGTTTTCATCCGATACTTTGCAACCAGCACTTGTCACGTGATGCGACTGCTGCACATGGGAACTCAACCCTTGCTCATTTGAAGTTCAACTCTCAGGCCTAGACGGTACTGTCCTCCAAAACCAATCATGCAGTGTGAGGCCGTGTTGCCAAAGTAGGTCACCCAGTTGCTTGGTGGTGGTTTTTTAGTATCCCGCATTATGGCAAGAACCAGAGGAGAAACTCTCTTCAAATGGCAGCCTCTTTACAGTCCTGTAACCTTTGGTCTCAAACTCAGGTTTAGCTCTGCTGGGGTGGTTCAGGAAGACGGCACCAGGAAGTGGTTGATTCTTTCACTGTAATCTCTGCAAGCTGTGTGCTCTCTGAATTTCTTCTGTTATTTACATTCACTTTGTTGCCCGAAACGGAAGGTTTTAAAAGACTTATTCACTACTACTTTACAGGCTAATAAGGCAATCCTCAAGCCTCAATACTTCAGATACCCTTCACTGCTTAAAGCCTTTTTTCTCCATCTTTTAAACCACATTGACTAAATATTAGATCCCCGCTAAAATAGAAAAAAAGCTGTTAAAGGAGAAGTTTGTCTTCAACTGTCTCTTGGGGGTTCCTCTGCCTGTGGTTGGGCCTCTTGTTGCTTGTAAAAATGTCCAAAAATTACAACCCTTACGCTGGCTGCACCTGTCCCTACAACTGGGCCTTGTTTGTTTGCTTAACCGGTGACCGTTACTGTAAGCTTCATGCTTCACTAAGCTAGCAACAGCAGCTGTGACCATTAGCTTTGTAGTTCAGTGGGCGCAGGAACTGACAATGGCGATATTCTCAAGAGAACTCAGACAATGGATGAATTGGAACCTCTCAACTGTAACATCACTGATGGGTCCTCCATCCCTTTACACAGAGAAACTGTTTTTTTTTTGTTTTTTTTGCATGAGATGAAACTCATGATTGCATACTACAAAAAGTGGGAGTGAAACAACATGGATGATTAGGGGTATGCTAATTCAGTCTGGCTCTTGGTTGTGTCTGACTCAGGAGCAGGTGGAGTCACAGCAACTACTTGGCGTCTGATTCATATAACATGCTGTCTATACATGTGGCATTTGTGAGGTTGTGCTGGAAATAGACTTTCAGAGGGGAGTATAAACCTTTGCATTGGGGATTGTCCCTGCACACAGAGCCAACTTTACCAGTGTGATAAAATCCAGTAGCGGCATATACATTTTACATAATCTATGGTAAACAGCAGCCCACACACTGTACTGTTGACCTAAATTTTTGTCTGGTATTACCCTTGTGGCTAAAACCAGTGTTACAAGCACAATGTTGTTTTGGTTTGACGCTCGCAAGAGCGCATGCCCCTCCCCCAATGGCTTGCACTCCTCTTAACTCCGCGCTCTACAATATTCATAGGCTCAAGCTGTTCTCTACACACCCCCATACAGTCCCCTATACATGCACTGTTATGCACAGAAGTTTCAAACATAAACACTATACTGTAATCAAAAAGTATACCTTTAAGCAATTAGCTGTTGTGACACATGGGCTGGCACATTGCTAGGGTGTTTCAAAGTAGGCTAATCATGTGAGAGAGGGGGGAACCTCCCGAGTTGGCGAATAAGGGGAAGCCTATTTGTTCTCTTTGGGCTAAGGTGAAGCCTGTCCTAGACGCACCAGGAGTCATAGGATCCACAATCTTTTTTTATCAAAGCCCATCGTTATTTGCATATCAGTCAGCAAAATTAGTCAAATGTGTGCACTTTGGCTAACAGTGTGTTGTGTGTTTCCCCCTGCTGAGGCTTTGAGAAGAACATCACACCTCAGGTCTCATGTCCTTTGCTAATGACTCATTTCTTGTTTCTCATTCGTCTGCAAAGAGAGGCCGTATCAAAGCTGAAGGGAAAGGGAGGCACTGTGGCAGATACATGCATAGATGGCGGGGGGGAAATCACCAGGACTCGGATTCGCCACACAATTACCATAAATATTAGAACCACGAGATGAAACCCAGGGCTAAACCAGCACGTCACTTCTACCGCGCCTCCTCCTGCCCCGGCTCACTGTTTGCATGTTTCTGTCAACGGCAGCGGAGGAGCTCGTGCTTTAGCACACATTGAACTCCGTGACCCCAGCTCTCGCGGCATAACCTCCTCAGTTCCTTCTGACGCCCTCCCATGCCTCGAACTCTGTAACCTCTCGTGTTTTCTTCCCCTTTTAAAGTCTTTTGCGTCACATACGTTCCCTGCCTCTGCTCCTTTTCCAGAGGGATTCAAAAGACCACTGTTGATCTGCGCTCTCATCTTGTACTTAATGTCCTCATAGTTGTACAATAACACTCATTGTAGTTTTTTTTTCTTTCTTTCTTTTTTTTCTTTTATCTTATGTCTATTATAGGTCTTCCATTTGTCATCTGATAAATTGGTTACTTGATGTTGAACTTTTGTTAAAGCCTTGACTTCATAGCTTTCTTACCTACATGCAAGTAGGAAATCATCCCACATTTGTGGCACGCGATGAACAGGAAACAAACCCTTTTTTACCACCTTCATTCACTTGCATTGTATGTCAAAAAGCATACAGTACTTCTAACAGGAATACAAAGCTAATCACCAACTCTATTGATACTGATGTAGTATGTGGTACACCGAAAATTTTATGTTTAAGTTATATTAATATTTAAATGGATTTGAGTGGATTATATTAAACATTGCAGCAAATTTTCAGTTAATCACATACTAGGCTTTTTTTATTTTTATTATTTGATATCAGATGTCAGCGTGTGGACTATTGAGATAAAAAGGCTACAGTTTAGATATTACATTTAGATAGATAAATATAGATAGATATATTTAACAAAAGTTCAATATCGCTTCAAGTAAGGGGCCCAATGGGTGATATTTAACTAAGCCCAACGTTGCTTGTGCGTGTAACACACCATAAATCATAGACTGATGAAAAATAGACATTGAGGAATGCATTTACCAAAAGCCTAAACCCAAGACAGACATTTTTGCGACTCCCTTGAACAATCCCTCTATTGTTGTTTTGAATGTGAGCGTCTTTATCTCCATTCGCTGTATGTCCTTGTAGAGTCCTGTGGTTAGGGACATCTGGCTTTACTAACTTCAGGGAGTTGCTGTTCTGCTCACATGGGCATTCGGGGGAAATTCCCTACGAGTGTTTTCTTGTCTTGTGTGGCATTTTGGTCTTCTTATTTAGTACCCAGCATCCATTGCAGATGTCGGCAAGGTTTTGTCTAGACTACTAGCTAGCTATCCAGGAACAAAGCACCCATGCCATAAGGCTCAATTCTATTGGACATTTCTGAGAGGAAATGAATGGTGCTGCTTAAAATAAAAACCCACTTCCAGTCCACTCAACACAAGTCCGGACAGTGTTGGAGTCAGCATCCCTGTGGAATGCTTATACAGTCCGTGCCATGGTGAATGGAGGGCAAAAAGGGATCTTGCACAATATTCTCAATGCATCCTTAACATTTTGTACACAGAGTATGTCTGTTCCCTTTTAAATCAGGTTTTAGGCCGTGCTGTTATAGTGAATGAATATTAAATGCTGTTGTGCTCATGTTGGTAGCAGAAAAACATGCATAAGTTGAACACGCTCCCCTTGTAACACAATCTAATGCTTTTGAATTTCTTGATTGGTACTCTTAAACCTCCCATGTTGTTAAATTCAAGATTATCCAATTGTGTGGTCAGGATTGTATAGTCCGATGAAAGTTCAAGTAAAGCTCTTGCTCCTGGCACACATCTGCACAGTGGCGTTTCTCACTCCTGCGATAACCGGTTATGTAAACATACGCTTGTCAGGTTTGAGCTTTATAATCATAATAATATTAATAATACATTATATTTTTTGGGACGCCTTTCTTAACACTCTAGGACATCTTACAATGCAAATACATAGATTTAAAAGAGTTGGCTGAGATAAAGCCAACTGATAAACATACTATAGTAATAAACATTTAATAAAATAAAACAAAATAAAATAAAACAGTCTGGTGAGAGTGGAACAAAGGGTCAAACGTCATAGGCAACCTTGAAGAGGTGTGTTTTGAGAAGCTTAGCAAACGAGGTGACCGTGGTGGCATGTCAAATGTGTAGTGGAAGTGTGTTCCAGAGTCTGGGGGCAGAGCAGCTGAAGGCCCGAGCCCCCATGGTGGAGAGGTGGAAGAGAATTGCAGTAATGTAGACGTGAAATGACAAAGGCGTGGATGAGGGTTTTGGTGCTTGAGTATGAGAGTGAGGGACGGAGTCTAGATATGTTGCGGAGGAGAAAGAAGGATGCCCGGGTAATGGTTTTGATGTAAGATTCAAATGAAAGGGAATTATCAAAAATGAAACCAAGACATTTCGCGGTTGTTTGCCAATGAACAGGACCTCTGTCTTGCTATTGTTGAGTTTAAGGGCATTTAGGGTCATCCAGCTCGGGGTGTCATAAAGGCAGTTAGTGATATGCTGTGATGACTATGATGACTAGAGCGCAAAAACAGTATTTGTGGAGGTCTTTTTACATCACCATTACAAGCTGATGTTCAGCAGTAGATAACACATAGGCCATTAGACTATGCAGCTCTTTGCTAAAAGACTCTTCAACACTTTGTTTATGTATGTTCAGGGTGCGATTTGTGAAAAACTCTAAGAGGGGGGGATGTTTTCACAAACCACAAATCACAAACCACAGTCACTTTAGCAATACATTATGTGTCCGTAAAAACACGTAACTCTAGAAACACAGTCTTCTTGTCAATTCGGCATCCATATAGGCCGAATCCATAAAGATAAACTGTACTTGCGTACAAACTTTGCATTTTGTTGCCTCAACTAACTAACGTTACCAGCGCTAGCGGGAGAGGACCGAATGAGAGGAGAACCATTTCAGAAATTAAGATTTCTGACTAAAATAAGTGCTGGTTGGTGGATATATTATGTCCCAAATGAAGATAAAAAATAATTCAACCGAGGCAGGGATATAGACTAGAGGGGGGGGGGGGGCAAATTGCAAATTGCACCCTGTGTGTGCGTATCTTCCCCTGAGCTAAGCTACAAAGATGTCTACTCCCGTGATTGATTGATGAGTTTAGAGGACTGGTTTATTACTTCAAGCCACAGAAATAACATAAAGTTTTAAAGCAGCAGCCTCCCCAGGTCCTAGTGCCCTCCCTGCAGGACGTTGACGTTTGATAAGCATAGCGTTTAAGATGCGATGAAACGGTTGACGGATAAACAATAATCACGGAGAAAATACTTTTACTGATATATGAAATTGTATATTTCGCTAGTGAGAAATTGAATCAACACATGAGTTACAAGCAATCGTTGTCTTTTAAACAGTTTATTTAACAATGAGGAAAATAACAAAGAAGTACAAATCAGCTGGATCAGAAGTCTACCACATTTCTTAACGTCTGGCCAAGAACACAGAGATGCATGGTTATTTAAACAGTCCAGGTTTCTATATTTTGGGAACCAGATCCTCTCCCATACTTTGAGGAACATAACAGATCCTTTCCCAGCCCTGAGCGGACACCCAGGCCTTGGAAAGGAACAGCAACAATAAAACAATTCTACCAATCTAAAATAAACACCACACAGACACACTAGTATAATGAGAGAAGTACAAAATTACTCACATCCTACTCAAGTAGAAGAGAAAATTTACAAAAAAAAATCTGCCGTAACAATATATCGAGTTATTTCTGGGAGCTAATTAATATTTTCAGCCCCCCATTAAAAACCCCCAGCTACGACCCTGGTGCACACTAATGAAGTAGATTCAAGTCATAGTTCAACTCTATGCAAGGGTACAGTTACTGCACAACACAAAACAAAGCAGCGGTTAGAATAAAAGCTAAGCAATATCGATGACCTCACCGCCACTGGCTCCGCCCTGTTGGTCGCGTGACTTGCGTCCGTCCGGAGAAGTGTTGCAGGACCCAACTTATGACCGCACGCTTAACTTCATTGTTTGGTGAATAAGCCAAAAGCAGATGAGGGCGGATACCAAAGTCGCCGCATATCATGCTAGCACAACTTTCTTCATATCCTGATTTTAGTGTCGTTGATTAGAATTTGGGAATCGTCAAAAAAGCTGTGAGTATCAAATTTATTTTTGCGGACTCACGCGTGTGTTTGGTAAACTATGCCGTTAGCTGCCCTAGCCTGGGCGTTTTGGAACTAACGTTAATGGAACCATCGTATTCGATGTAACGTTAGCCCAAATGTCTCGTTTGTAAATCTAGCACAACCGTTTCACCGACACATGTACCGGGGCTCTGGTTAATTCTGTGCTTTTTGCTTTGTCTGAAGGCACTTGGAATTCTATACAAAACCAGTAAACCAAGGTGACCCCCCGTTAGGCTAATTGACCGCTATCACAGATCAGCAACTTGTAATTTTTTTGCATTTACTAGGGCGAGGGGGGGTTCCCTGAGCCGCGGCACGCTCGCCCTCCAAGAAGTAACGTTAGGCCTACCTGCTGATCAGATGGCACCACAGCTTTGGCTAACCCATGGTTTCACTGACATGTATTTATGTGGGACCTACAAACACTAGACCTTAGGTGTCCCACTTCAGGGCAATTCACCCCTATCTGCCCAGCACATACTTACTAATTGAAAGACAAGTAATACGATTGAGCAATGTACACACGCAGGCGATACCTGTATAGCCTGCGTGTGTACAACATTAAGACACACGAGTGTTTATATTTTGTAACATGTTCTTATGTGAAGCACATTGAGTCTGCCTCGTGTATGAAATGTATGAAACTTCCCTGTCTTGTGATAACACTGAAGTGTGTTTTGCCTGCAGTCCAAATGCCACTTTCTCTATCAGTGATGCATGTGTACCCCGTTACACCTCGCTGTACTACAGCGAGGTGCTGTGCAGGGTAAACCTTACTCCCCGACACCTTAACATACGTGTTAGCGACAGACGTTAGAGCCCGTTGGGTTTTAGCCTCCCTTGCTAACACGTCCGCCTCCCACGCCGGGGATCCGAGGTCGACTCCGGTGCGACCGGTTACACATGTCAATAAATAAATAGAATGCACGGTAACGTGCTATTGTGTAATGGCACTAATTGACACTGACATTTTAATTTGTGAATACAATTCATATTCTAATTTTAGCCTGCTTCATTTGTCTAGTTTTGTATTTGATGGTCAGGATTATGTTTTTGTTATGATTTTTTTGGATTAATGTGTGTCTGCACAGCTCAAGGCTATGCTGCAAAAAAATAGTGTTGCATGGTACTATCTTCATATCGTCATTTATATCGTTACCGCAAAAAATACCCATAACAGGGAATAACGGGGATCTTAAGCAGACTGAAAATTGCAATAACGATGTGCTTTCCATCTGTCGACTGTTTTCAAAATGTCAGTTAAGTAAATAGGAGAATACAATGCTACGTCTCATTCATGTGTTATAGCTGGCGGGGGTTTTGAGGTTAAGATTCCAGGCGTTGTTACAGTTGGGCCATATAGCTAATGCTTTCTTTTTGCTCTTCTAAATTCTTTGGAGATTAGAGCAGTGTGTACAGACGGGAGGGTTGTGGACCTTATCAGCGTAGTCAAGGTCACGGAGAAAGGAGGCAGCCCAGGCACAGTTAGGATGAGCAAAACGTAAAAACAGATTTCCTTGTTTTAATGGTCTCTTACTTCTGCAGACAAGAAAGACATGAAAGAAACGCATGACAGAGGTTCGGTAGGGCTAAGCAGTACACCCAACATTTAGGGCAATATAAACCGGGCACGTAAATATAACAGTTAACTAAGACAGGAGGAGCATAAATTTTAGAAATATAATGTGCGTGAGAAGGGCATTCCAGAGTCTGGGGGCAGATTAGCTGGAAGGCCCCAGCCCCCATGGTGGAGAAGCAGCATGGGGGAGTGACAAGGAGACCAGCGGAGAGAGGGGGAGGGAGTATATGCTGGGAGAAGGTTGAAGAGTTAGGAAGGAGCCAGGTTATGGAGGCTTTGTATGTGAACTCTGGCTTGAAATTGCTGACCGAGAAATGTATACCCTCTGGACCAGAGATGGCAAAAGTACTCACATCCCGTACTCAAGTAGAAGTACAGATACTTGTGTTGGAAAATACTCTGGTAAAAGTAGAAGTACTGATTTAACTTATTTACTCAAGTAAAAGTAACAAAGTACAGGCTTGAAAATTTACTTAAAGCACAAAAGTAAAAGTAGCCTCGCAAATGCGTCTCCTTTTGCCTCTGCGTCTGCACTCCATCCCTGCCTCACCTCACAAGACCAAGTAACGTTAACATTAACTTAGCTTAGCTTTTTAACATCTATTACACCGTTAAAACGTTACTACAGAACCGTGACACTAAATCAAGTTACTGAATTCGTTTTTAATATAAAGTTATACATGCAGCTATTACTGGATTATTTTAAACTGAACGCTCGCTAACCTTAACGTTACTTGGGTTAACGTACTTAACTAAATGCTAGCGAACCAAGGCATCGTCATTGCTAGCAGGAGAACAAATGTAACTGACCATTAACGTAAACTTAAGTTACTGAAACAAATAACAAATAGCGTTTGATAACAACAAAAATATGCATTTACCTCTGTTTTTTCAAATTTCATGGTGAATTCTTGAAAGCCAGCGTTCGTGGTGTTTCAGTTGGCACAACTATCTAAAAAATCTCTTAGCTAAGGACAGGGATGATTGGGAATGTCTTGCTGCTTGTCTGCCGAATCTCAGGGATCTGTTTTCAATCATGTCGCCGTCCATAATAATAAGTTAACGTTACTGCAATCAAGCCGCAATGATTTGCCGCGAATGAATGCCGCCGAATCTGTGTCGAGCATGTGTCGAGTCGTCTTGTAGTTGTGCGGCAAATTCAACGTATATTCCCATCCAATTGATTGAATACGGTATAGATGACGCCTTAAATAATAACGGTAACTCCACTGAAAATATTTGAAACTAAAGTAACAAGCCAATTTTGTAAAATGTAAGGAGTAGAAAGTACCGATATTCGTGTTAAAAATGTAAGGAGTAAAAAGTCGGCACAAAAATAAATAGAGTAAAAATATCCGAAAAATCACAGTAATAGAGTATTTGTACTTCGTTACTTCCCATCTCTGCTCTGGACATCACTCTATGACTTAAGAATCAGAGATGGCGCATGAATGTCTGGTCATACAAAGACCTCCTATGTATGCTACGTCACTAGACTTGCATCCATACTAGATGTTGGCTGGAATGCCTTTTGTGTAAGTATATAAGGCAGACGATATGCTCATTCAGTGTGGCTTGTCGGTGAACGTTGTCTATTATTTGTGAAGGTTGTTCGTATGTAATCGACCCAGATCTGTGAATAAACGTTGGAATGAAATTTACAGTATTTAAGTACTTTGTAAAATAATTAAAGTTAAGCCATATCCAGGAGAAAAGTATCTTATCAGTATGTAAGGAGGAGAGTCTTTAAGATAATCCTGGCATAGTGTTGCACGGTATACCGATACTAGAGGTCTCGCGTTGCCCTGCCGTTTTTCTACCTAATTTTATGTGTTCGATAAATTCCAATTCTAAAGATGCAACCAAGACCGTGGATCAGCAGTTTCCTTCAATTAAAATGCATTTTGGGTTCAACACAGCAATAAGCAAGAACAAGGACCTTCCTCCATACCTTGGTTTATATAGGTTTGAGTGTGTGGGTGTGTTTTACAAAAATGCTCTGTCCTTCACAATGTATTGGAGATAAGATAACAGAAACCATCTCCGGTTGCTCTCCCCCTCCTCTCTCTGACAGCACATCTATTAAGCTTCTTGTGTGTCAACTCTTAACTGAAATACAAAAAAAAAATCAGTTGTGAACTTTACTAGGGCAGGAGGTCACATCCCTAAATGTTATCAGTAGACTCACAAGAATTTGTTTACAGATGTGAAAACGCAAACCTATTTCTTTGTCTCTAACAGGCTGTCCCTTTTTTACACTGCTCCGCTCTGAGACTACCTCTGCTGCCGGCTCAGAGGCAGAACAACAACATTAAGCTTCTGTACCTTTTTTACACAGAACGGCGAGGTGCAATATTTCCGCATTGAAAACGTAAAAAGGGTGTCTTCGCTGTAGTTCCTCCGCGATTAGCTTTTCCTTTGCAGACATTACAGATTGTGTGCATGGAACATATGCATTTTCTTAACATAGCATACCCAATAATGTAATCAAAAATGTAAGTAATTACATGCCATTGTTCTCTCTTTTCCCCAGAAATGACTTGTCCGAGCACAAGGCCAAACGACCCCCCCCCCTAGAAAGTGGAAGCAAAATGTATTCCTCTGCAAGGCAAAGTGAACAATACTTCAACCAAAGGTCACAACCCTGCTCCAATCCACAACTATTCAATGTTGCAGAAGCTCGGAGTTCCAATGTACAATGTACCCCAGGAAATGTACAGCAAGCACAAACTATTGACTTCAGGCCTCCACATGGAGCGTATAATATTGGACCGACCCGCTACATAAATGCTGGAGAGAGGAACAATTTCTCAATGAATGTTACACAAGAGAACGGACCAATGAAAATACTATATGCTAATGTGCACAGTGTAAACCCTGGAACATTCAACAGTACACCTCCAACTGCCATTGCGCAGAGTCTTTATCAGAACTATGCTCAAAACCTTTCGAGACAGAGATCACCTACCATAAGGCAATCAAGTGGCTTTTACAAATGGCAAAACTCATTTAATTATTGTCATCCAACCGCGGTGACCGAGTCCGGAGTCAAACAAGCTAATGCCTCCCAGCAAACGGGTGCTGAGAAAACCCTTGGGGCAGATCAGTATCGTATTAAAAATGGGCAATTACATCAACCGCTCTCGGTACAAGCCTCCTCTACTGCTACATACAACACACAAGGTGCACATAACCAGAATTACAGCAATGGCTACAGCAATAATCAGCATGAAACACGGCCAAGTCAGTTATCCAAACCATTCGGGAGATCTAGCACAAACTGGGACGTATCGAGTGGACAATGTTTGTCTCAGGGAAACTTGGATCAGCCAAATCAAAGCAGTGGGGCTGTTGGCACTTCTAACGGCGCTCGGGCGTATCCACATGGTTCCCAGAGTGCATCTGGACATTCTTTTCCTGAAATAAAGAGCGTTGCCGTTAATACTGCTGTATGTACCACTCTCAACTCCCAGACTATCCCATGCCATTCTAGTAAGCTATGTCCACCCCACAATGCAGGATCAGACAGTGTAAATAATGCAGTTCACTTTGGAAATGACGTGCCGTCTACTTGCCTGGACAAAATGGTTTGTTCTGAACTGCCAGTACAAATGGAGGCACCCCATATCAATGAGTCAAAAACCTCTTTAGCTCAACAGGCTGGACAGGATTTGTCAACATCGAGCATGGTGGATCTGCAAAAATCGACAAAACTACGAAAATCTGTTTTGGCCTTCCATTTAATGCTAGCATATAACCAACTTACAAAACCCATAAAGGCAGCACCAGATTCATCGTGTGAAAACCAGATGCCGGGAGCATCGCAGCATCAACTTCAGAAAAGTAACGGCCCGCTTTCAGTCAGCCATCTTGAACAACTTCTAACAAGGAGTGAGAATGACCCACCCATGACGCAGGAAACGTGTACAGACGCCAGCCAGGACAGCTCTTTGACTGTTAATGTTTGTAAACACACTGTGGGAGATGAGAACACTGCAACGATGCACAATTCCGCAGGCAGCACCAAAGTGCCAATTAAACAAGGCGGACAAATGAATGAAACTCATGAGCACGAAGATGCAGAAGGCCAATTTGTTGGGTTGTCCTCAGTTCCAGTAATACCATGGACATACAGAAAATTAACTAACTTAATAGATGAAATTAGCAAAACCCAGAAACCGAATTCTTTCCCAGAGATCAATTCTAACAACGAACTGATGAGAATTTTTTGGAATAACAGTCAGGAGAAGTTATTAAGTCTAATTAAAGCACACTCTTATATTAATATAATGACTGAGGTCAAAAAGTACTACTGTGAACATGTGAAATCTGATTCTGTTATACTCTCACAAGTGGACAGACGAGAGTTGAAAAAAGTTGGACAAATTAAAAATAGATTATATGTGTGCAAACCGGATTATGTCCATCCCAAAGTGCCATATGTATCGTCATGGTTAAATGTCAACGAACAGCTTGATGACATTGATAAAGAGTTTGGCTTCCCACGTTCTCTGACGCACGTGGCTGAGACAGAGGATGACATTTCGGAAAACACTCACCGTGAAATGCAAAAGGAAGTTGTTCCTCGCACGGACCATAAATTGTGTGCATCCATAGATAAAGATAATGAAATCCTGGACGTGAGTTACCCTCAAACTCTCGTTGACGCTGAAACAGAAGAAAATGTCTCCTTTAAGATTCAGGTGTTGCCTCCAGACATGACCAAGATTATCTATGAGCAGATCCAAAGTGTTGTGGTCCAACGTGGGAATATTTATTCTCAGTCAGAGAAAGCAATGAATATCTCCACTAAGGAGGACTTGCATGAGGCAGAAGTTCCATCAAGCGAAGCTAAATCGGGAGAAAATGCAGACTGCCACACTAAAGAATTTTGCTGCATCACAAGGTGGTTGAAATTGATGACGGGGTCCAATAACCTGCCACTCAGCCACTGCCAGTGCCAGCAAGAGACAGAAAAGGATGTCACAGTGACAGAATTTGAGAAAGAAAAGGAGGCTCCAAAGCACAGTCTGGGAATGATCACGTCAGAATATGCCCAGGAACCCACCATGGAAGAGGGGTGTGAAGCGGCTGGTGAGCTGGAAAAGATCGCCTCCATATCAACATGGAAGGAACAATGCAAGATCAGTGGAACCATCAGCCACACAGAAGAAACTCAGACACTTTGCTCGGACTCCAGCAAACTAAACGTTGTACTGAATTCAGAAGGGGAACAGTCAACATGTACAAAACCTGAAAAAGAAGAAATTGTAAATCTCCCATCAGGCAGTGAAGGTAAACTCCCAAACCGGACGTCAGATCTTAAGGAAGAACTGAAACCTATTAGCCCAGCTCTAGGGAAGGTCCACATTACTCTGAGTGACAAGCCTGTTTGTTACAAATCAAATATTGATAATTACCTTGCATTCTCTTCCTTAGGACATCTGAATCACCATAGCCCTCACCTTAAAAGATTACACCTCACCAGTAAACGCAAAGCTGTAAAGAAAAAGACAAAAAAAACGTTGGCTCTTGCTAATGGAGGTATACTAAAATTGATAAATAAGGCACTACCGGATGCAGCTGAATCTCGACCTATTTTAACTGTAAAAAAAGTAAAACTATCGCTATATGGGTCCTCAGCCCAGAAAAAGGTAAGAAATTTAAATGGCAGGAATGAGTTATTCCGCTGGAATTTATCAGCTCGAGTACCAGCACCTCCAGAAGTCCTAAATGTAACTGTCGCCACTTGGCATAGAAGACCCTCAGAAACTGTTCCTGTGTTGAAAAGTTCACTCAAAAGACGACTTCATGAAGAGTGGAAGAACAGTTTTCCTCCATATAAAAAAGCCTGTCGGAACAAGGGATTGACTCTGAAGATTGGTACTTCTGGTTCTCTTACCACCCATAAATCCAAGACGGTGCACACCACAAACTCTAAAAACTGTCCAGTTTCCTATGAAAAACCCAAATGGGGATTATCTCTCCATAGGAGAAGAGCCATTCTACGTAATCTTAAACATTATATGGAAAAGCAAAAGGACGAGACCCCAAAAAAAGATTCAGATTTTAAAAGTAGACCATATGAATCCAGGATGCAGGCTGTGAAAGAGAGCCATGTTTTGAAGTTCAGTGTGTTGCCCAATGCCTTCAGCTTCAAAGATGGACCTACTGAGACCACAGACTCTTCAGTGGGTAAGTCATTCTAATTCATAAGATATGCTTTAATACATGAAATACGACAAGGACTGGTTCATGGCTTGCGACCACCAATGAGTAATGAGCCAAACCTCTGCTGCTTACATGTGCATAATTAAAGTTATCTTTATTGAAGATATAAGATTAAAGATTTTCAATCATCTCATGGCCTCTCCAAAGAACATCTCTTTAGCACCCCTGGGGGGCACCAAACCGCACCTTGATAACCTCCTTTTACCTAACTTTTTTTTATTTTAATGTGCTCAAAATACATGATGCATCTGCAGAATAAACCTACTACTACTACTACTAGACTGTGTTAGCACAATGTTAATCCAGAACCAACATCATAATAACAAAATGCCTACCAACCATTTTTTTCAGATATACCTGCTGCAAGCAAACGTGTCACTGCAAATGAGGATGGCTCAAAAGAGACTGTGAACACAAAAAGAGGTAGGCTAATAAATCAGTTGCTTAACACTCTTTGTGCTTCATAGTGGCAAACTATGAATCGCTTCATTTTCTATAGCGTAAGCCAAAACATTAAGTACACTCGCAGATGCAGCGAATAACGCATGTCAAGGTCTGGGATGCATCGGACGGAAAGCGAACAGTCGGTTCTTGTAGTCAAGAGCATCTCCCGGGGTCTCCCGGTCAGCATTAAGGAATACCAACCGACGGTGGTCCATCCTGGCAGGATGTGATGCACTGTGGACACTGACGTTCCAAAGTAGATCTTTTAATATTTAACTTGCAGCAAGGGAACAGTTTACAGATTTTAAGTCGGTTTAATGTTGAATGATTCTAAACAATGCAGAAGCTTGTATACTTTATCCTTCCCCTTATGGGGTGGAGACTAACCTAGTTTTTCTGTATACCAAAAAGCTTAATCATCTAGTGTGCGGAACTTGGTTCTCTTTTTCGGGGTGAAGGTTAAGGTCAGGCTGAAGGTTGGTTTCTTAACCGACTGCGTATCGGCTGGACCTGCAGCAGTTTACCTTTTTCTCTGCCCTGTACGTGCCCTGACCTTTTTCACTCAGTTCCTAAAAGCAACCCTCCAAGCTCATGTGATTCAAGTCCTACATGAAAAGCAAAGTGCATCACTAAGCAGAATAAATGGATAATAATGCATATTTTCCTAACGGTGTATATTGTGACCAAACCGGTCTGTTTTATCCCTACACTTGCTGGTGTTGCATTGTGCGAGCATTATATTATTTACATGGAAATAAATGTCTGTTTGCATCTGTTACTGTGTTGTTAACGTCTTAACAGGCAATTACTGATACGGCGCTAGCATATGGCTAAGCTAGCGATGTTGCTTACCTCATCGTGGCAACTAGATAGCATTATGCGGTTTTTAAAAGCTTAAATAGCTTAGCTAATATCTAAGTGTTATTTACCCTGTTCCAACATGGAACAGGGGGCTTTATGAATACATATCTTTCAAAAACCTATTTGTATTTCTTGTATTTTATACGTAAATACATATTATGTTTATATGTATGCATTTTGGTATAGTTTGTATTTTTTAAAGCAAACCAACTAATCGATTGATCGTAAAAATAATCAGCAGACTTATCGATTTATCAAAATAATCGTTAGTTGCAGGCCTAGTGCCAATGCTAACCCGTGTATATTATACATTTATATTGTAGGTGCATCATGGGTGCCAAATCCAGAGACGATGTTTTGTCCCCCATCTTCTAACGCTACAGCCCCCAATGCAGCCGCCATTTTCCAAGAGTTTAAGAAGAAACACGGGGAGAAGCATCCATTGAGTACTGCCAACAAGAAAGACGACCAGGGTTCTAATGACACTGCAGAGTAGAATTATTTTTGCTGTTTCCCATGGAAATGATGTGATATGTTTTTCTGAAACATTTCAAATAGATTGTATTCCTATATCCTGTGTTTATATAATTTGAATAAGAGTTTGTATGCGAGTGATCTACAATTTGTTAGTTTTGATCCTGCTTCGCTTACAGTATTAGGAAACTAAATTATTTTGTTAAGTGGCCAATCCACTTGTGAGAGCTCAACGGTAGTATTGTTTTTTTACTTTTATAACTAG
The DNA here is from genome assembly GCA_025447815.1 of Percopsis transmontana. Taxonomy (NCBI): domain Eukaryota; kingdom Metazoa; phylum Chordata; class Actinopteri; order Percopsiformes; family Percopsidae; genus Percopsis; species Percopsis transmontana. Next base: position 35,219 of record JAOEHI010001222.1, read on the forward strand.
AGAAAAAATGTTTTTGTGCATTTGTTTTTTGTTATATTAAATACATTTTATACACACAATGTGACAATTTTTTTAAATTAACTATATTGCTTGAAAGTAGTCCAATTAATCCAGGTGCTACAATCATCTCACTTGGCGCACAAGAAACATTTTGAGAAGTATGAATTATACCCTCAAGTTAGTTTGTTTGAATTGCGTTGCCACACTCGACACACTACAAAAATATAAATGATTAAAGTAAAAGTATTTAGCTGTGCCTGGTCATCTAGAAAGAACATTCTTGAGATAAGGGTTTGGAGAAAGGGCTCTACTCACTGCTGACTTTTGACCCCTCTGCCCTGCAGGCCACCCTGAGGTATACACCCCCACAATCCCCTGTGTGTGTGTGTTGGGGGATGTTCATTGTAGCGTACATTCAATAGCTCATGAAAGTTAACACTCGAAGGATAACTCGTTTCTCAGTTAAATGTAAAAAAAACCCCACTATGTTCTTTTAGTGTGTCAACAAGTATGATACAACCAAATAGATAAATACTTTTAGTGTTGAACTGGCATATTATAACAATCACAAAGGAAGATTCATCAGTGTAGAGGAGGGAAAATACATCAGTGTTAAGTGGAAAAAATAATAGGGTAATTTCAATATTTCCATTAGTAGCCTGACCAGTAAGATAACTGAAGAAATTAAATATATAGTATTAGTAATTACTAGCCTATAATTAGAACAGTATTAGCACTAGCAGTAATAGTGAAGTTGTTACTGTTCCAGTTCCTACAAAGAATGGATTCCGCTTTTCTCTAATTGTTTTTATGTTTTTTAAAGTAGGCATCTCCAACGAGACGCACACTCCGGTAGTCTCTGTATTTCGGCAAATGTTTTAAGCGCAGGCACAACTGCGGCGATGGCTGCAACCCGGTCGCGCTGCGGGCGCTTTAAAATTGGACCGAGAAGTTGAAGTATAACAACAAAGCGGCTGCGGGCGTCGCAAAGTAGCGCACACCATGATACCTTTTGTCAATTGCCAATGATACCTTCTCTTTTACAGTCTTACAGATTGTCCTGGAATGGAATTCTGCCCTTTTTTTTACACTCTCAGATGTCAGATGCTAGGGATGTGGTAGACACCATTAGAATAGTTTTAATGTCTATGGTAACAGCCTAACAAAGTAGCACAGGTGCATTTCCACTGCTGGGCAGGTGTTTCCAGGTGGTGCAAACGTTTACAGAACCTCCCCCTAATAGGCCCTTTCTGTTTCCATACAAATTGAAAATTTTGCAGCGGTCTCTTACATTTACATCATTTAGCAGACGCTTTTTTTCAAAGCAACTTACAATTACATCGTTCTAGTAAGCCGACACTGGGGATTGAACCCACAACCTTCTGGCTGAGAGTCCATCACCCAGACCACTAGACTACCCTGCACCCCCTCAGAAGTCTTTTTATAAGCTATATTCATTTAGTAACAAAAAGGTGTGTTTTTTGTTGTTGCATTGACTACTTTGTGTGCTCAAGCAACGGTACGGGAACCACAAAAGAAGTCTCAAAGGTGCCTTGTGAGTAGGGAGACCGGGGATGGTTGTAACATTTTTGACATTTCTGTGTATCTTGGAGCTCTTTTAATACAGTGCGTTCAAAATGTGATACAAACTAGTTACTGTGGTGGCAAAAATACCACAATTGACTATCTGACCCAGGGCCTCATTGTAATATGATTGTGTGCTTATATCTTGATGGCTTTGGAACACACAGGCCATGCTGTTCTGGGAACTCCTAACAGGAATGGGTGTTTTGGCTACCCAGTGGGTGTTTGGATTATACAGCCTTTCCTTGAGCCGGGGAGGAGTAGAGAGGCAGGAGGTGTTATGTGCCACTATATAAGCATGCATGTTTGTTCCTGAAGGTTCTCACTGACCAGCATGATCTTTGACATGGCGAACCCATTTGCAAATGTAATAAAACTACCGTTAAAGAGTGTTTGTCAAACCCCAGTTAAGTTTGTTGTGTAAGAGTCATTTCCATGGAAGTTTGGCACCCCAGATGGGACCCCAAAAGCAGGACGGCCTACGCACTCAATGGCACAGCCTGGAGGATCCTGCCTTCAAAAAGAGGTGCAGGAGTCCGGGAGGGCTGTTGGAGGTTGATCCTGCTAAGGTGTTCAATCGGTAAAAGAATTTGTGGAAAATCTAGAAAACAGCTGATCTTTCCGATGAGTAGATTTGACATTCCCGTGCACAGAAGTCCAGAAACTTTGGTCCACTGAAAGGCGGAAAAAGGGGTCTGGATTGGGGGGGAAACGCGGATGAAGCTTATATCTCGCGCACGAAGATCTGGTCACTCGGTATCTGATGTAGTGGATTAGAGTGGATCTAGGAACGCGGACAGACGTGTCCTGGTAATTGTTGGGTCCAAGAGTTTGTTGGGGAGGTTCTGCTGACGCCGGGACAATTTAACTAGAGATGGAAACAGGCCTGAGCACCAGGTATAGCCGTCAACACGGGGGGATTCCTGCTGTGTTGGACGAGAGTACGTTTATGTGGTATTTTCTAAATAAGTCGTGGAAAGTTAGCTATACTCATGGGAAATAGACACTGGTGTCAGTCAGTCAGTGTGCACAAAGAAAAGCTTTTATTTTCTTCTTTAATTCCATGGAAAATTACAGTACTGTGAGTGTGGGTCTGAGATAAGAAAAGCTGCAGCCTTTTAACCTTGAGGGCTAAAATGAGAAGGGAGACGGGCTTGTTCTGGATGAGTGTTAGATATACAGGTTTGAGGGGAAAATGTGTGCGATTGTGTTTTTGGCCACAGCTGTTTTTATATGTGCAATTGTTTAAGTGCTATAATAGACGTCTCGGTGTTCTCTTTGAGGAGGATATTTTTTTCACCGCTGGAATTGCAAATCTGATGCCTGCCATTTTGTGAAGTGTTTGACCCAGACGTGGGAAACCCTAGGGGAACCTCGCGGCTAGTAAGTTGTCCGGCTAGCAGAGCCACCAGGGGCCCCCCAAACTCATGCATTGTTTGCTGAACTGACTTTTCGTCTGACCTGGCAACCGTAACAAACGGGATGATCCTCGCTTGTTGCCCTATCATAGAAGGCTCACAGTAGCTAGCATTACATTAGCAACAAGTACCAATCTATCGGTACTCACCTTTGTTTCTGGGCTCCTGCCCGCCCCCCAGAGTGGTCCCGCCATCTCTGGCCACCGGCCAGGCCCCCAGAGGGGTCTTCGTCTCCAGCTTCCTGCCAGGCCCCCGGAGGGGTCCCGTTTGCGTTTCTGGTCTCCTGTCAGGCCCCCGGAAGGGTTTCTGTATTTTCAGAATCCTTGTTGGTTAAAGGTGTAGTCGAGGCAAATAAAAAGTCCATAATGAGTCCCTCTTCTTGTCTTTGGTGGACTCACAAAAGGCTCCTGGATCTTATCAGGAGTCTTTTTATGTCTCAGTTCTTTCACATCTGGATAGAGGTGCTGTGTTCTCCGACAGGCCTACCCTGCTGTGCCCCAAAGAGGAGTGGTTTCGGAGAGGTACGGAGGGAATTCTACGCTGGATCGCGGCGGAGACCATCGCAGGGGAAGCGGCGGCCGACGACACTTGTGGTGAGGAGGTGAGGGCTCCGCTTTTCCACCCCCGCGAGTCCTCCCTCCTCGGTGGGAAGAGTGGCCGGAGACGGCGAGCACGCCGCAGGTGGAAGCGAAGCTCGGGTCGGGATGACAGTGTTTCGCTCTGTTGGGGTAGCGCAGTTCTGGGCTGGCCGAGCGCTGCTACGGGGGTGGGACCACCCGGGGGTGGGTTGCTACCACCCGCGCTCCTGATGGATTCTCTGACTCGGACAGCTACTTCTACGAGGATCCGTATGCTCCGTTTTGGGGAACATGCCTGGCGATCAGGCGGAAACCGTTTGATGAGCACGGAACCAGCGCCTACGGCACAGCGCGAGCCCAGCCCACCGTAGTCCCGAGCACGTCCTCTGCCGGCCAGCCCAGATGTCCGCGTCGTCGCGCAGCGCGCGGTCGCGTCGCAGCAAGCTTGCTCCGCCCTCCGTTGCCTCAAAGACGGAGGAAGCAGGCGCTCCTCAATCGCCTCCGTCATCAACGGGGTTCGCGACCTGCCTTCGCCCAGTCCCGCTACCCCGCACCAAGCTGGCGTGGACGGGCAGCGCCGAGGGAGCGCAGCGTCACATTTCGCCAGTCGGCGCCAGGGGAGCCACACTGGATTACGCTCAGGAAGCTGCTTCGCTTAGCACGAGGGAGTGCTCGCAGCTGGAGACCCGGGAGGACGAGCCATCCAGTCCCCCCCCCCCAGCTCCAACTACAGCTAGCTTCCTGGCGGGCTCCCGGCCGGTCCCGATACCCCGGGTCAGGAGGACGTCGCTGGTCAGCTCCGGACGAGTCGCTCCGCTGGCCAGTGCCCTGGTATTGCCACCGGGTCAGACTCCACCAGTCTCGCCACCCCGCATTGAGAGCACTGAGGCGGGCTGTCTGGAGGGGGGCGTTCAGCTACGCAGGCGACCTGGAGGCTTAAATCACCTCAGCCTTGCCCTGGTTAGAGCGCACGGGGGGGCTCATCGTCTGCGCTGGGGCCTGGCACGGTCACTATCAGCCGCCTCACGCCGCGGGGGTCGTCGCCTGCCCCAGCTGCTGTGGAGCCGCCTCCGCAGTCCTGCCCAGGAACCGCCGCTAGCTCGCGCACGCCGTCGGAGTCATCGCCTGCCCCAGTAGCTGTGCAGTCGCCGCCGCAGCCCAGCCTCAGGACGGCCACTAGCTCGCTTGTGCCGCTGGAGCCGAAGCCCGGTCCAGCCGCCGAGAGGAGCTCACCGCTCCGCAGCCCGTCCCCGGAACTGCCGTCAGCTTGCTCTCGCCGCGAGGGCCAACGCAAGGCCTCGCCGCTGGAGAGCAGCCACCGCACTCCGGCCTCGGAGCTGCCATTAGCTCGCTCGCACCGCTGGAGCCGAACCCAGGTCCAGTCGCCGAGGAGCCCCCTCCACCGCAGCTCTTCCCCGGAACTGCCGTCAGCTTGCTCTCGTTGCGAGGGCCAACGCAAGGCCTCGCCGCTGGAGAGCAGCTGCCGCCTTCCGGCCTCGAAGCTGCCATTAGCTTGCTCGTGCCGCTGGAGCCGAAGCCCGTTCCAGTCGCAGAGGAGCTCATCAATTTAGACTCTTATTTAAGTTTCCCTCACAACCTTTTATGCTGTGAGTCAGCATAAATGTGCCTGCATAGAGCACCTGTAACTTGTGTTCCTTTTCCTTTCTTTTTTATAAAATTATACGCGGTATGCGTAACCTTATTCCTCGGCTGCCTCTGTGCTCTCTCCGGCTTGCGCTTACACACACCTCCCGCCGACGCATCGTTACATCTAGTTCTAGTACATTCTAGTGTTCTTTAAACACACAAAAACTTCTTTCACACATCACCTTGTCCGGGTCTCAGGCCCAGCACGCTTATATAAATTATTCCCATAGATTTCTATTGATAAATCCAGAACATTAATGTGTGTCTGTATTAAAATATCAGATCTTAGGTCCTAGCAGCCTCGCTGCTTCTCTACCAAATTCCAAATTCAAGAAAACTTTGGGATTGCTCACATTGTGCTCTGTCTGCCCTTGTCAACTCTTTGAGGCATCTCTAGCCGGACAGTTTACTGTCCGTGAGGTTCCGTAACCCCTAGGGTTTCCCACGTCTGGGTCAAAGACTTTACAGAACGGCAAACAACATCCTCCTCAAAGAGAACATTGAGACTTCTAATTTAGAATTTAAACAGCTGTGGCCAACACAATCGCACACATTTTCCTCAAACCTGTATTTCTAACACTCACTCATCCAGAACAAACCTGTCTCCCTTCTCATCTTAGCCCTCAAGGTTAAAAATGCTGTAGTTCTTCTTATTTCAGTCACACACACACACAGTATTGTATTTTTCCCAAAGAAAAACTTTTCTTTTGTGATTGTCAACTGTTAAAATCTCTTGTGTTTCTTACTTTTTCAGTAGATTGTTTTAACCGACTGAGTATTTTAACTGCCAACAGATTTCGTTGACACCGCCAGGTTTCCATCTGTCCATTATTTTTTCAACTCTAGTTTCCACTAAAACAATCCACACTGTGCAGAAACAACAGACAGTACAAAAGCAAAACAACACTGCTTCTTCAGTCGCTTTAGTTACATTAAGATATATCAAAGTATTCCATGTAGCTAATTTTTACTGGGTACATAGGACTGTCACCGATTTATTTAATGCTTCATAAGTAGTTTGGATAGATCTTACCTTGTAAGTCGGTTGTCC